>PVJX010003056.1:0-115425 GCA_004027295.1 Dolichotis patagonum
TCAGCCTGAACTACATAAGATCTTGCCTCAAAAAAAAAAAAAATCAAAAAATAAATAATAAATAAAAACTATGATGTCTGAAAAAGAAGACTGAAGAGGATATCAGAAAATGGGAAAGATGCCCTGGTTCTTGGACAGGAAAAACCAATATAGTAAAAATGGTCATACTTTCAAAATTGTTATACATATTTAATGCAATCCCTATCAAAATACCAGAAGCATACCTCACAGAATTAGAGAAAACATTCCTAAAATTCATTTGAAACCAGAAGATCCCAAACAAAGGCAATTAAGAGCAACAAAGGCAATTCAGGGCAACAAAGGCACAATACCTAACTTGAAATTATACGACAATGTTACTGTGATAAAACAGTATGGTACTGGCAAAAGACAGGCCTAAGGATGAATGTAACAGATTAGAAGATTCAGAAACACTCCAAACACACTCAGCCATCTTATCTTTGACAAAGAAACCAAATACTTTCACTGGACCTAAGATAGCGATTTTAATAAATAGTGCTAGAGAAATTGTTTTTCTACATGCTGAAGACTAAAACTAGACCCATATTTTTCACCATGTACTAAGCAAAACTTGAAATGGATCAAAGATCTAAATATTAAACAGAAACATTACAACTGCTGGAAGAGAAAACAGGTAGAACTCTTAAAGACACTAATATAGGCAAAGACATGATGAACAAAACCCCTATCACACAGGAAACATCACAAACAACCAGCAACTGGGGTCTCATCTTGTTAAAAAGCTTTTACACACAGAGAAATCACCAACAGAGAAATCACCAACTGACAATAGTATGGGGAAAAAAATTTGCCAGCTGTTCCTCAGATAAAGAAGTAATATCTAGAATATATAAAGAACTCAAAAAAAAAAACAGCCACGCCCCCCAATTTAAAGATCCAATCCAAAAATAGACATTAAAAATGAATAGACAGGCAATTTGCAGACTGCAGGGGAAGAGAACAAGAAGTCACCAGGAAGGAGCCCTCTCTGCAAATGGGCACCATGTGCCGGCTGTCCAAGAACAGCTAAACACCAGCCTTTTCCCATGAGTCAGCACCATTTGCAGAGTGCTAGGGAAGAGAATAAGAAGTCATCAAGAGAAGAGAACCAGAGAATGGCCCCAGAGATCCAGCCATGGCCATGGGGGAACCCAAGAGCCTGCACAAAGAAGCAATTTGCCCGCCCTCTTGGTAAGTTCCTTCTTCTGGCGTGAGCCAAGAGGAGAACCAGAGACGGGCCCCTGAGATCTGGCCACAGCCATGGTGGAACCCAGGAGCCTGCACAAAGAAGCAATTCACCTGCCCTCTTGATAAGCGTCTTCCTCTAGTGTGAGCCAGGAGGAGACCCAGTAGTGTCTCTTGAGCCTACTAGCGTGCGGGTTTGGAGTCAAACATCCCAATACCCACCCCCTAGCAACTGGAGAGAGAGGTCTGAGCATCTCTTGGCAGGATGACTATATGCAACATAGCAAGTATGGGGCATCTCCTCTATCTTCTCTTTGAAAGAAAGTGTTGTTTTCAGTTTTGTTTCATTATGATTAATTGCTTTACTCTATTCAATATTCTCTTTCGATTGATTTTATAACATTCTGTCTTTGATTTGATTTTGCTATACTTAATTGACTAGACAACTATTGTGAAGATAATGAGATATACTGTGGTACCTATTACTGCTATCCTGGTAACCTGCTGTGAAGTTCTGTACCAAATTCACTGCACTGTCTCAATTGGCTTTGTTCTGTCTTGTTCTGTTGTATTTCTACTACCTTCAAAATAAAATTTAAAAAAATTTTTTTGAACAAAAAGGGCTCAATTCTGTTCTGGTCAGTTTATGAAGAGCTTTAAATCCAGACTAATTCATTTTTAGAGGACAAAAGAAGGGTGTATGTGTTGTGCCCTCTGCATCCCCTGTTGAAAAAGCAGGGAGAACCTCATGAGCTGGAAACCTCCTCAGCCACTCCCCTGACAGGAGGATGAGGTTGGGGGTTGCCTGCAGGTAAGGGCAAAACAGGACAACAAGAGGCCTCATGTTGAGCAGCATATATTAGTTCACTACTAATGTACAAAACACAAGGCTCCTAGTGGGTGCTGAGACAGAATACAGCCTAATTCCTGACAGCCCCCACAAGCGGAGCTGTGGGTGGGTATGAAGATAGAATATTACAGGTACAGGGTATGGGCAGCTATTCCACTGGGGAATGTACGTTTCCAATGTGCCCCTTGAATGAGAACACAGTAGGGATGGTTGTGTTATCAGAGCACACCCTGCACACCACAGTCAAAGAATTACACCTGAGAGTATGAAGTGTAAAGGTGGACATATTTGGCTGGGCAAAATTGGAGCCCGTGAAATTGCCTATCCCCCGCCAGATAGTTAATAGCCAGCAGTGCAAACTGCCAGAAGGATAAACAGAAATCTCAGCCCCTGTGAAGGAAGTAGAAAAGGTAGAAATCATTCTTAGCCCTAGGCCAACTTAACAGTCCAGGTTGGCTGGTTTAAAAAACAATGGCTCCTGGAGAATGACTGTGGATTATAGAAGAGTTCAATAAGGCGATGTCCTCCATCTGTGGCTGTGCCCAACGTTACCATTTTAACTGAACAACTAGTAAGGCTTATGAGACCTTGTTTTGCTTTCTTGGATCTCACCAATGCTTTCTTTAGTATTCCCTTAGCTGCTAAGTCCAGGCCCAGGCTGCATTTCAGCTGGAATGGGAACAGTGGATCCTCCAATTGCCATGAATGGTGACCCAGGGCACTGACTTGTTATCTTGCCCACACACTATAAAAATCTTTCATTACACAGATGACATCATGCTAACCTGTGGGTGTCTTTCAGATTTCAGATTTAGAAAAACACCTGCAAGATATATCTTTCCCCACACAGTTCAAAGGCTTAGATCTGCTGTAAAGGTTTTAGATAATGAAGTAGTTATAGCAGATGCTTTAAACCAATTAGAGGCAGCATTTATGATGTCTCTATGCTCTCCTTACACACTAGCTGGGGCTCTTTCCCTGGTTATGAGAGATATATACCTGATTGTTTTTTGTATCATTCTATTAATGAATGTCTGCCGCTGCAGTCTATACTGTTGCTATGGAATTACAACACAGTGTTCAGCTCTAACTAAAGGAAATAACATCCTCTCCAAGGCCCAGGGAGATCACAGAAGAGCAATCGGAAAGATGGTACAAGCCAGAAGAATGGAGTGTAGTGTGAATTGTTGTCTGAACCATAATTCCATCTTCAGTTGGTCCCCAACCAAGTAGCCCATGTTGAGGTTGTGTGTTGAGCTGTTGGGATAATACTTGTCCTTTATCTTGGCTATAATAGAAATTCCATTCGTGTGCATACCACATGAGTTCTGAGCTGGTGACCAATTGCTAGATGTTAGTAGTATACTAGTGTTTCTATGAGATGTCTCATTGTTTAATTTGCATTTATCTGATAACTTATGAGTTTAAGCACATCTTCATGTACAAGTATAGGAACAGAACAGTAAACTAGACCCATTTGTTCTCCTTTTCTTATAATTGCCTTTTTGTACATATTGCTCATGTTTCTGTTGTTTTTTGCTTTTTTATTATAAACCCACAATAGAGTCTAGATATGCATCCCATGTTGGTTTTAAACAAGGCAACTGTTTTTTCCCAAAATGTCATCTGGTTTAATTTGTCTTTGGTATTCCATTTAATAGCTATTTCTTTTCTGATGTAATAAATATGAATTGTTTTCTTGATTAATTTGTACTTTGGGGATCTTTTTGAAGATTTTCCTCACTTTTTAGTTACAAAGGTATTTTTCTACTTTATTTTACTTTTTCTTTATAATTTCATAGTTCATATTAATTTTATTCATCTAGAGTCCACATTAGCACATGGTAATATGTAAAAATTAATTTTTATTTTCATTTCTATATTGAACTAGCTTTTACAATGTCATCTACAAAACAGTTCATCCTTTCTCTATTGGGTTGCAATGCCAATGCTATTCCATAGCAAGCCTTATCTACAAGTATATCCTCACATAGTTGTGCATCTGTCTCTGAGTTTTCTCTCCTGTTCCACTGGTTTACTGTTCTGCTCCTATACTTGCACTTTTCAAATTCCACTAGCTTCTTTACGTGTCTTAACCTATGGTAGGTGTTCCAGGGCTGCATCTTTTTCTGAATTCCCTTATACCTTTGGAGCTGCTGTGTCAGCAGGAAAAATGGCCACAGATGGCAGAAACAATGCTAAAACACTTATCCTTGGAAATACAGAGTTAGGGTGACTTGAGCAGCACCCATAGTACCTATGCTATGACTAGAGACAGTCTCACGGCCTGGTGATGCCCTGTTGACATCTTCCAAGGCCCATAATGAGACCCAAATGTCAAATACCATGATATACACATATTTAAAGGAGAAACATGGAAATGTGTATTTTATGGAAGAAATTAAATAAAATAGAAATACTAAGAGTTGATTGTAGGGCAAACAACTGTTTTAGAGTTGGAGAAAAATCTACACTGATAAAAGTTTCAATCTGTAAGTAATATAACAAGTCTAAATATATGTGCCCCACTACTCAGCTACAGATTATAAGGTAAAAATCAAATTAAAGTAGACAAATATATAACTATAATGGGAAATGCAGTTACTTCAGTTCACTGGTTTAAGAAAGCAAGGCATAAAAAATACAAATAAATGAAACTAGATGAAAGAAATAAATGACTTCAAAAACCTCAGTTATCAAATTACTAGCGTTGCTGAAAAAGGCGGGTGGTAGGATTATGGAGACAGAATGGTTAATGTGTACAATAGTGATGGTCTATATAAAAGTACTGTAACTATAGTTGATAACATTAACAATTGCATAACTCAAAATAGCTATTGCAATGATTTCAAATGTTCCTGACACAAAGAAATAATGTTTCAGGTGATGAATATGTTTATTACTATGATCACCACACACACGTTTATTAAAATGTAGAATGGTAACCCCAGAAAATATGTAAAATTATTATGTTATGATAATATATGATATTAACATTTATAAAAGAAGAAGAAAAAGGAAGGGAAAGGGATCAAGAAATAGATGAAGGGAGGCAGGAGAGAAGGAAAAGAGGATAAGAAAGGAATTAAGATGTGTATATATACCAGTTCCCCATGAGGAATGTAAACATTATGTACTACAAATATGTACTAACAAAAAGAAAGCCACAAAAGGAAGAAATGCGGTAGGAAACAAAAAATATGAAAGAAAAGTACAGAAAAAGGAACGTGACTTAAATTATTATTATTTCAATAACCAAAAAAGCAAAATGGGAAGAAAATGGGCAAAAAATTACTTATTACTCTGAAATTTATGTGGATTAAAGTAAATGAGTAATTATAGGATATTCTGTTATTTTCTAGGTTCTTGAAAATCAAGATTTCTAGTGTGGCCAATAGGAATTTTGATAAGAGGTTTAAGCAAAATGCTCTGAAGTCCTGAATTTGAATTGGAAGTATCAGTATGAATTTGGAGTATTTGGGGTGTGTGCACATACAGGTATGTATATATATTTTCTACTCTGTCCATCAAAGAAGCCAGAAACAATTTCCAATCCAATTAGGCATCCTTGTACCCAGCTAGATTGTTGTATTAAAATATGTCAAAGAAGAAACAAAGGGGTTTTGGAGAAAATGGTTCATGCCAGTCTGTTGTGGGAAAAGTCTGATATGAATCTGAAATACATTTTCAGACCAGATAGCAAGAAATCTACTAGGGCCATGCCAAATTACTCTGGAACCAATTTGAGGGGCTTCTTCTGAACAAAAAAATAAGATACTCAGCTTTAAAATGTATAATCACAGTTGACCAAAGTCTCCAAATATATTAAAATCATAGATTCACAATAATTGTTTTTTAAAAAACAAACTGATCAGCTTTGGATTGTGGTAACCCAACTCATTATTTTAAAAACAGGCTAATAGAAGAACCAACTATCCATCTTATTTTCTATTACACTATTGATTAGTAGCTATAAAGGTAATATTGACGTGAAAATATTCCAATGTATATAAAATATTTCAACTAACAAATGTAAAATAGATTACTGAATTAAATATTTTTTGAAATTTCCAATAAATTAATGAATGTAGAGATTGGGATATAGATATGTGTTGAACTGCGCCAAGAACAAAATTCGGACTATGGGAAACCTTTACATCGAAAGTCCTAGGCTCTAGCCAGATATGACAACACTCACCTGTAATTTCAGTTCTCTGGAGGTTGAACCAGGAGGATCACCAGTTCAGC
This sequence comes from Dolichotis patagonum, assembly GCA_004027295.1. Classification (NCBI taxonomy): domain Eukaryota; kingdom Metazoa; phylum Chordata; class Mammalia; order Rodentia; family Caviidae; genus Dolichotis; species Dolichotis patagonum. Next base: position 6,305 of record PVJX010003056.1, read on the forward strand.
CCTAGCCTGGGCAACTTGGCAACTTCATGAGATCCTTCCTCAAAATAAAAATTTTAAAGGAATGGAGATATAGCTCAGTGCAAAGGCCCTTGGTTCAATCTGCAGTACGAAACACAGAAAAGAAGATAGAGACACAGAGACAGAGAGGAAAATTAAGATACTTTTAAAATATAACAATATTTTAAATAGGCAAGACTAAACTAGGATCATGTGTGGGTAAAAACCTATAAAGAAACACAAGGAAGTCATTACTATAAAAGACAGGATAATGAGAAGAAGAGAGGGTGTTGACACCAGGATTGGGGCACATGCAGACTTCTGGGATAAATGGTGAAGTTCCAGCTACCTGGATAACATGCAACCTGAATGGTAATTACAGAGGTGTTTGCCTCATAATTCTTAATTAAACCATAGATTTGTTTTGAGGGGAATTCTGATTCTGCATTATTCATTTTACAATTTTATTTCATAAAAAGGCTCAAATACTCTACAGACTCTTTAAGAGAAAGTGATGATAGATAAATAGATAGATAAATAATAGATGCAGATGCTACTACACAGAAATTGTATATGTAATCTACATTTTGTATATTGTATCAGTTAAAATTTTAAAAATGAAAAAAGTCAGAAACTATAAAAAAGCAATAAATTCCCTATTTTATTAAATCTCCTACAAATCAGTAAGAAATTAAACTTTGATTTAGTAGAAAACTAAGCAAAACTTATAATCAGTCCATTTATAGTGAAAAAATACAAATATATTTAAATATGTGAAGACAATCAACCCCACAAGTAAGTTTATGAAAACTAATTAAGATAATTGTTTTTTATCTCTCAGATAAGCAAAACCTATAAAGTCTAATAATAAAAACTGTTCTCAACTTATAATGGGGCTACATCCCAAAATGCCCATTGTAAGCTGAAAATATCATAATTTAAAAATATATTACATATACCTAACCTACCAAAAATCACAGCTCAGCAACACAGTACCCTGTAGAATATTGGGTACCCTTGTGTACTATGTATGTCAACCCATTTTAAGTCAGAAATCATTTGTGTAACATGTTGGAAAAGGCATCACACACTACTGGAATACAAATTTTTATTTCTGCAGACAGCAGTTTAGCTATACTTACCAAAATTATAAATCAGTATAGCCTGTGACCAAGAATTCTATTACCAGAAATTTATCCTAGAGATCTAGTTACACATGAGTGAAATGACATATGCAATATATTCATTTTCATTGTTTTTATCAAAGAATTAGAAACAAGCTAATGTCCATCAGTAGGGACTTCTCTAATAACATACATCCAAAATAATGAAAAATTAATCCACTCATAAAAAACAAAAACAGAGATGCCAGGCATGATGGCACCCACCTGTAATCCCAACATTCAGCAGTCTGAGGCAGGAGAATTGCATTAGTTCGAGTCCAGCCTGGGCTATGTAGGTGAGTTCAAGCTCAGCCTGAACTATGTAGCAAGACCTTGTCTCAAAAAGACAACAAATCAACCAAACAAAAAGAAGAAGAGGGAGGGGGCGGGGGAGAAGGAGAAAGAGAAGGAGAAAGAGAAGGAGAAAGAATTTTATTTTATGTATGCACAGGGAATCAGCTCCAAGATATGTTGTTAAGTGGAAAAAATCAAAGTAAAGGAATGTATTAGTTACTGTGTCTTCCTCAAAAGGAGAAAAATCAACAGATAATGTTGGTTGATTATAAGCAGAGAACTGAGTGGCTAGAAGATAGCAGTGAAAGATTATTATTGTACATGCCTTGTGGTAGTAAAATTCTGAATTGTGTGACTATATAAGCAACAACACAAGCTTATGATAACAGTTTAGAAGTGTAAAGTGATTTGTAATGTAAATGCAGAAATCAAGAATTTCCCATTTTGGATTCATCCAAGTCAATAAGTAGAGAAGTTCAAAGTGAACAAAGGGAAGCAACTAAAATATTTTGGAATCCTTTGCTAATTTCCCCCACTCTTTTCTCTCCACATTTTACTTATTAATAATAAAGATAATGGATATATATATATATATATATCCAATATTTTGCATTGTTCTTTCTTGTACCAACACTATTCTTAGGAATTTGGTTTGTATCTCATTTGTAATTTTACTTCTACAATTTACATTAAAATTTAATATTCCAGACTTTTAGGATCAATACCAGAATAGGATCAATACTTTCTCCTAGTAACTAGTAATAGTGGTAAGTGGAGCAACTGGGGCAGTAGGAAGTGGGGTAACTGGCAGTAGTCGATTTGACAATAATTGACGTCTTTAGGTTAAGCTATGGACTATTTTCTCATTTATATAAATACTCATCTCCAATAAGATAATTTATTAAAATCGCGTGCATTTTTGATCAGTTAACTCTCAGAAATTCCATTGCTTTTGTAATTGCTTTTTTTGTTCTCTATCATTTTTTCTTAGTGGTAATTGCTGTCATAGAAAAAAATGCTATTAATTTTTAAAGCTCTTTTGGTAGCTGAAAAATGACATTTTATTTGTAGGAATCTTTGTTTTTGTACCTTCTGTATACATGATATATACATAGATGGTCTGCAGATAATGATTTCTCCTTTCAAATTCTTAAATTTTTTATTTCATTTCCTTTTACATTGTAGCTTTGACCATGACCTCCTGTAGAAAATTACATTAAGCAATACCTGTGAAGCAAATTTAATTTGCTTATAATTATACTCTTCTGATTTGTCTCACTATTATAGTTAAAATTTCACAATTATTAGTGATTATTTTATTAATTTTTGTAAAAATAGAATAATTTCTTTAATGGGATAGAAAACTCAGTAATTCACCTATACCCTTTTCATAAGGCATGTGTAAACCAAAATGAATATGGAAAAATTCCAAGACATAATATGACAATAACTATGGAGATAGCACTATGCAACCACCAACCAGAATAAATCTAAGGAAGCTGTTAATTTGAAATTAATCAAATATATGAAAAATGTCCTATTAGAAACAATAACAAATAGAATATGTGCTCCATTTAGAATAGTATGGAAGTTCAGGTTAACACAAAAAAATTAATAGTGATTTTATGTAACATCTTTTTTCAATTTTTAATTGTTGATTGGTAGTGATTATTTTATTAATATTAATTTCAATCATTGTACCAAAAGCCCCATGAAGTCACAAGCTATACTTAGTTTTTCTCCTCTTGGTATTACTGGTAAAGTCCCTGCACATAACTCAATAAATATTGTTATACTAATAAATGAGTCCCTTATGGTAATAAAGAAGAACAGAAGGAAACCATAACAGGTGAAAGCCTTTGTTTTCTTTACCTTTTTTTTTCCTTCTACTTCACCTGAAAGCTTATCAGTACTCAGGAATATATGTATGAATCAGAGCATTTTGGATGGAGAGACCAAAATTCACACTGGTTAAATCAAAGAAGAGATTTTGGTGGAAGGGATTAACAAAATGAGGATTGGAAATTAGAAGATGAAAGGACTGCTTTAAAAAAAAAAGTAAAGAACAATTCTGATAGTACAGGATAGTAGAAATCACGTAGTGGTTTTGTGTGAGTATTACCATTGGAACTGAAGAGCACTATCCATTTTCATCACTTTATCTGTAATTAATATTTCAAGGAAGATGCATCCAATTTGTACAATTTAACAGGTGAGGTCTGGACACCAGTGCAATAGAGGTGAGTCATCCTCTAATCATTAATATAATAATGACAACATGCAGTATTACTACTAGAAACAGAAATGGAAGCAAGCAGACCAACTGTCAATGACCTCCACAAACTACAAGTTTTGCCCATCATTTTCTAAGTTAATCTGATATATAACCATTTTAAATATTATAATAATCTAAACACTAATGGAAAATAGGATAAAGAGATTCACAATGGGACAAGACATTAAGAGTATACCTTTTAAAATATAGTTTTGACTTTTGAAACATGGAAATGGTTTACAAATTCAAAACTAATAAAAACAAAAACAAGGAAATGAAATTTTCCCTTACACACATATACACACACACAAAACAAACCCACACTTTTCTGTATTTTTTTCACCTCATATAACTTAGCACTCACTTCATCTCAGTTCGTAAGTTCTGTGTTCTTTTTTTTAAAAGTGTACAATTAACTGGGTTTTACTATAGTCACGAAAGTTGTGTAGTCATCACCATAATGTAATTTTACAACATTTCATTACTGCAAAAAGAAACCTTTAATCTGTTAGACATCACTCTTCATTATTCCCTACTTCTTTTCCCCAGGCCTAGGCAACCAACAATTTACTATCTCTATAAATTTGCCTATTTTCAACAGTTCATATAAATGGAATCATACAATACATGGGTTTTGTTTTCCTTTTTGTTGTTGTTGGGCTTTTTTTGGTGTCAAGCTTCTTATAATGATTTCAAGATTCACCCATATTGTATCAGTTCTTCATTCCTTTATTTATTTTTTGGACACCAGGGATCGAACTCATGACCTTGTGCTTGCCAGGCACTTCATTCCTTTTTCATGCTGAATAACATTCTATCATATGACTATGCTACATTATACCCATAAGTTCACTTGATGGACATTTGCTTCTATTTTTGGTTATCATAAATAACGTTGCTATGAAAATTTTTTACAAGTTTTTCTACCCTGTTTCCTTTGGTAAGAGCTATGTATTATTTCATTGGGTGTTTGTCTAATGAATCCTCTCCCAACGAACACTTATTTCCAATCTTTTGCTATTACAAATAATGTTACAATGAATAATTTTGTGCTTATGTTCTAATTGTGAAGATGCATCTTTAGGATCAATTCCTAGAAATGGGATTAGGTTTATATAAAGGGTTTATATTTTGCAAACATAAGGCTTTTGTCTGTGATAGGAGTTGCAAATATATTGGTTCAATTTATCACTTAGCTTTGTTTACAGTGTATTTGCTATGTAAAAGCTATTATTATTATATATAATTCAAATGTATTGTTGGTTTTTCACTGTGTTTGGATTTTAAAAGGGTTTCAAGTTTTCCTCAGTTCCAGGTGGTAAGGAAATTTACCCACGTTTTTGTCTGGTGTTTCATCCTTTACACTTAGAGCTCTAATCAGACTTTTTTGGTATATAAAGTACAAATCCATGTTTCTTTCTTCCCAAATGAATATGTGTATATCCAGCCATATTTAAAACATCGTCTCTTTTCTGAATAATACAAGACAACACTACTTCTGGTTTTTTGGTTTCGCTGATCTGTCCATGCATGTACCAGCATCATCTTCTTTTAATAATGAAGACTTTATAGTATCCTTTCATCTCTGATACAGCCAGTATCTTTCCACTGCTCTTCTGGGGGATTTTCCTATCTCTTTCAATTCTCCATTCACTAAAATCAATTTATTTCCAGAAAAGCAAAAAAAAAAAAAAAAAAGTGGAAGGGGTATTTTTATTGAAATGACGTTATGTTTACATATTAACTTGGGAAGAATCAAAATCTTTAAAATGTTGAACAAGGAGTGTGGTGGTGCACACCTGTACTCTAACCATCTAAGAGGTTTATGAAGGAGAATGGCAAGTTTAAGCCCAGCCTGGGCAATCTAGCAAGATCTGTCTCAAATGAAAAATGAAACAAGGGCTAAAGACGTAGCACAATATAAAGACCCTGTGTTCAACCCTCAGTGAAATGAAATGAAATAAAACAATAAAAATTTAAACAAAATTTTGATCTTTATGTCTAAAGTGTGGGCAGACTTTCTAAATAGAACCCCATTTGCACAAGAAATAGTACCAAAAAAATCAACAAATGGATCGCATCAAATTAAAAAGATTCTGTACATCAAAGGATACAACAAAGACTGAAGAAACAATCTACAGAAAAGGAAAAATATTTTGCCAACTACTCCTCAGGCAGAAGATTCCTATTTACAATATAGAAATAACCCAAAAAAATTAGAACACCTGAAATAAAAAATGGGCAAGTGACATGAACAATTTACATAAGTACAAACGGCCAGTAATACATAAAGAAATGGTCATCACTGGCCACTAAAATAATGCAAATAAAAATGACATTGAGATTTCATCTTACCCCTGAAAGAATGTCCACCGTCAAATAACAAATACTCATGAGGCTACAGGGGAAAAAGGAACCCTTCTACACTACTAGTGGTAATGTAAACAACTACAACCACTATGAAATCAGTATGGAGATTCATCAAAAAACCAAAACTAGAAATTCCATTTGACAGCTATTCCCCTTCTAGGTAGCTTCCCAAAATACTTAAAAGCAAATCACTATGATACATACATTGTATATAACAGCACAATTCATAATAGCTAATCTTAGAAGCAGTCTATATGTCCATCAACAAATGGATAAAATGTGGTAATAAAACATGAAGTACTACTCTGCCATAGAGATAAACTAGAGTCACTTATTGGAAAATGGATGTACCTGGGCTGGCGATTTAGCTCAACGGCATAAGTGCCTGCCTTGCAAGTGCGTGGTCGTGAGTTCGATCCCCGGTACCGATTAAAAAAAAAAAAAAAAACTGTCTGGAAAATGGATGTACCTTGAGATTGTAATGTAAATGAAACAAATCAGACACATAAGTTTAAATATTAAGTGGTTTCTCTTATGTGAGAAACTCAAAGTATAAAGAGCAAAATGAAAAGTAGATAATAGGAAGCAGAGATACATCATTCTTGAAGGGGAAAGAGATCAAGAGACTGAGGGAAGGGGCAGAGAAAGGAGAAGAAAAAATGAACTGAGATATGTTATAACTTGTACCAACTCCCCATAGAAATGTAAACATTACGTACAACAAATGTGTACAAAGAATACAAGAAAGGATTCGAAAGACAGGAAGAGGAGGGAAAAGAGATGAAAAAAAGGAATTAAGATGTCATTATGTATCTGCGCCAACTTCCCACAAGGAATGTAGTACACATTGTGTACTAATAAAACATGCACTAATAAGAAAGTTCAATCTGTACAAGAATAAAAGATGCTTTTCTAATCTTAATATTTGTCAGCTGTATTTTAATGTTTTCCTCCCTATAGCTTTGCACATTTCTTAAGTTGCTCCTTTTGTCATTTACATATCATTTATAACTTTGTGAAAACTACTGGTCTGTACATTAGTTGTTTCTTACTACTTTTTTGAGTAACTTTTTCACCTAAATTATCACATTACCTATATATAGATCTCTCTTCCTTTGCAATTCTGATTCCCCTCATTGTACTGCCTGATTTTCTTTCCAAGACAAATGTGAAATATAATGGAGGTAATAGGTAGCATTACTTGCAAAACTGGTTTTGACAGAAATGTTTAGTGTTTTCTTAAGCAAGATGCTAGATCTGGTCATTTATTTTTAACAGAATCTTAAGTGGGTACTGAACTTGAAGTCTTTTCATTATTCATAGAAATCATCACATATCCTTAGATCTATTAATACACTCACCATATGAACAGACTTCTAACATGGAACCCCACTGTGTTGGTCATGTCAAATCATCTTAAAATTCAGTTTTAAGGCTTTTGCATCAATATTCACATGTGAGACTGATTCATGGTTTATCTCTTTTAATTTGGCATCAATGTTACATTTGCTTCACAAAAACCAAACTTTCCATCACTTTTACATATTTTGGAAGTTTACATACCATTAGGACTGTCTGGCCTGTAGAAAGGGTGGCAGTTTCCCCTAAAGCCATCTGATGTGAGTGCTTTTTAATGGGATAACGGATAGCTTTTTCGGCTTATGTGAACATTTGTTCAACACTCCAGTCGTAACAGGGTGAGTAACTTGTTTTCAACGGAAAGTAACCACCCATTTATCAAATTTACACCAAGTTATGCAGAATTTGGTCTGAATACTGTTTTTAGTACCTTTTTTTATATTTAAATTTTACTTTCTTCTTAGGTAAGCTTTGTGGTTTTGTTAGTTTTTGAGAACATTTATTAATTCTAACATTTGTTTTACATCTACTTTCTGCTTTTATTTTTAAGAATTTCTGAGAGATGATTTAATATTCCAAGTGCCTTAGGCATATTGATAAATTCTGTGTGCGCTTTTACCACTAAAAGTTGTCTTCTGGGAAAATTACACTATACATAAGAATTATGGGACTCAAATCAGCAATTGGGAGAAATTCAGAGCTTTAATTATTACATGTAAATAAGAATCAAAACAAATATTCAATTAAAAAAAAAAAAAGAATCTATAGATAAAAGCCCCAAAGTCCTAGACTAGGAGTGGTGAACCTATAGCATGAGTGCTGTAGCAGGCTGTTTGCATCACTCAAAGTTCTGAAAGATTTGCCATTACTGTCCTACACTTTTTCCAAGTCAAATGCTAACCAGAGGGAAGCCAACTACTATTTTCCTAAATTGCTTCTAGGATTTGGACTATAGGGTAATGAATAATGACCCTAGAATAATTTTTGGTTTTGTTTTTTTGAGACAGGGTCTCATCGTGTAGTTCAGACTAGCCTTGAACTCACTAAGTACTACAAGCTGGCCTTGAACTCACACACCTCCTCACAGTCTCCTAAATGCTGGGGTTACAGGTCTGTAGCTCCATGCCTAGCAACACCAGAATGGTACTGGGTCCCCTTATTCTTGATCCAGAGTCCAAGGCAACAGTCTCCTCTGGTGGCCCAGGCATTTTAACTAGAGACAGAGATGTCGTTTTGCCACACATCTCTTTAAAACTAGTTTAATACTAGGGATCCATCATGCAGTGTGAAGGGCAGCAACTGAGCCCTGCTGGTAAATAACACCAACCGTGCCAAAAGTGATCTGCACATATACAATACAGTTATATGAAACTTAAAACTACAATAGCCAAGAGTCAACAGTTATAGTTGCAGTATTGATGTAAGATTTTATGCTTACCACTGTTTAGCATTTACAATAATTTATTTCCTGAAATACTGAAGTATTTAATTTCAATTTATATTTGACAGACATTAAAAACTGACTGGGGAAAAATTATAATGCAAAGAAAGCACATATAGATATATATACAATACTGATGCAACTTTATAGAGTCAAATATAAATATGCCATATTTTATACATCAAAACATTTACAGTAATTCTTTGAAGACAAAAATCCCTGTCTTATTCATCTTTATAGTCCCATCTTAGAGAAAAGTGCTCAGCACAAATATGTGCAGTAAGTGTTTGCTGAAAAACTGGAAGTGAGTATCTTCAAAAAAAGGTAGTCATGAAGTAAATATATAAAATTTTAATATTTATACCCAAAAAATACAAAAGCTCTAAGACAAAGTCATTATCTAACTAAAATACTCTTGCCACTTCATTATTACAAAGTTAAATCTTGAATCAAAAATCTAACTCTAAAAATAGGGTCTCAAAAATCACCTACATTATAATACCAGCACACATAAACTGTCTTATTCTGCATCATTATCATCATCAGCTACTGCCGCATAGATGGCTTGATTCCTCCTCTTAATCTTCTTTCTTTGTTCAGGTTCATGTTCTTCACTCAGCCTCTTCAATGGCACCTCCGTTAAGTCCTTTCCATCCCCCAACTCCACAGCCTCATCAACTTTCCCCTCTCTACCAGTCGGTGAACTTGGTATATCATCGGAAGACACAATCATAGAACCTGGCAAGATCCTGACATCAGAAAAGCTTGTAGAAAAGTCAGAAGCTTGATGGGAAGAAGGTTCTACAGATGGGGTATTCACATCACTGTGTGCAATGTTGTCTTCAGCTTCCTCTTCTTCATCTAACATTATTTCATCTGGATTAATAGAGGACCAAGCAGAAGTGTCTGTGTTGTACTCACTTGGCTCTTCCCCAGAGTCATTACTCTCCATGTCATCCTGCTCTTCATATTCACCACACAATCGATGTTCTTGCTTGGCCTTCTGAAGACTGATATTAATGTCTGTGATGCCAAGTTGAGCACAAAATTCAGTAGTCTGAGGATTGATCCTATGAACCAGCTCTACCTGCATCTGAGGCTTGCAAGGGTCATAACAAGCAGCAGTTACACTAAAGTTACACGGGACTCTAAGGTCATTATTCAATTTTTCCAGTACTTCCTTCATAGCTTCTTCTGTTGCACTATAATCCCACCTATAAAGACAAAACGATTATTTTTACATTTTATCAGCCTCAAGAACAACAATGAAACCAACTACACACTCCAAGTGCAAGAATAAAAAAGGAAATGTATCAAAATGCCATATAGTAGAATTACAGTTAATTTAGCAAAGGACTACCTAGAAATAAAAACAACTCTTAGGAAAAAAAAATCATTAACTCTTACCTCAAAACATGTATTATTATTCTAATGTGTGAATTAAATCTTCACCATATTATAGGTTTTTTGCACATTTATTCATTTACAAACTTATTAGAGTTCATACTCAATAGTCCATTTCTCTCTCACTTGGAAGGAAAACTGCAATTTTTTTTTTTTTTTTTTACTGTATTCATCAGTCAACCTTGAATTGTCCTGACAGTTACTCAACAATAACCCCTCGGATAAAAACAAAACTGAGCCTTCACAGCGAGGGCCTGCTAGGGCCAGAGACTGTAGCCAGTCAGTCCCGCAGTCATCCCCCAGCTGCAGACCCTAAGCAACTGCTCTGCATGACTGGATGTGTCAGATCATTGGTAAGAGGTTTCCTCATGGTCACTCTGGCCCCTCCCCCTTTCTGCAGACCAAAATCCTTAAGAACACCAAAACAGAACACAAAAGGTAGCAGAGACAAAATTGTACACGCATCAGAGCAGGCAAGTTCTAAAGAGACCTGACTTACCTTGCATGCAGGCCATTATTTTCAGGCATATTCCACAGGTTCCCAGTCACATTAATCAGATCGTTAGTAGCCCTGAGAATAGTGAGCCACTCAACATCATACTCCAAATAATCAGGAGCACTGGAGTCGTGTTCTATTTCTAAAACCTACATGAAGAAACCAGTAATTTCAGGTAACACAAATATACTTTTAAGCATCTAAGAATTTTAATATAACTTAATAAAACTTAAAAAGAATTTAAAGTTAAATAATTTCAAATCAAGCAAATTAATGTTAAATGCATTAATGTAAGCTTAAATATCCCAAAGAATTCTCAGAATACATAAATCACAAGCAGTATAAAAAAATTCTCAAACAAAAATTAAAACACTTTAAAAAAAAATCACTGGAAAAATAAAATTATGTTGCAAAATTACTTCATTCCCTTTTTACCTGAAGGAAGTCTCTATGTGGTAAGCACTTGTCCAAGGCTAAAAATTTGGTTGCTTTGGCTGTCTGCCCTTTATCCATGGCCTAGGCAATATAAATCATGATTTGAGATGTTAAAACACTGCAGGTAATTCATACATAGAAAAGAAACATATGTGTCAAAGGAATGACTGTTACTGTTGGGCACTAAAAAAGAATGAAATACAGATTCTGCTAAAATATGAATGACTTTAAAACTAGGAAGCAAAAGAAACCAAATGTAAAACACTATACATAATTCCATTTATATGAACCAGTCTAAACAGGCAAATCTAGAGATGCAAATCAGAGGCTGTCTAGGGTTGAGGGTGGGAAAGAGGACTGACTACAAACAGGTACAAAGATTGTTTTAATAACAGATATGTTCTAATGCTAGATTATGTGATATATGTGAAACTTTGAAAATTTACTAAAAATCACTGAATTATGTACATAAAACATGCTCATTTTATGGTATATATATTACAGTCTAATAAAGCTGTTCTTTTGAAGAAACAAAAAGAAATATAAGGGAGAAATCACAAACATGAAGGTCATACTAAAAGCAACACAAAAGTAACTCCCTGGTGCTCGCAATACAGCACTTGCCTAACGTGCATGAGGCCCTAGGTTCAATCCTGAGCACAGCAAAAAAAAAGGGACTCACTGAAAACAGCAGGAGAAAAAAAGACAAGCAAACAAGCTATGGTACACCCTACTGAGGACAGCCAAGAATCAATGCCGTTCTGGTGAGGTGCTGAGGAGGGCAGAAGGCACAGAGATTGGTGAAGTAGCCGAAACAAAATACTGGCAAAGACACAGGAGGTTGAAGAACCAATAAAAAGGCTCAGACACATCATTAATGCAGAGATGCATGCCCTGAGATTGACAACAGAAGATGGAGTTCGGGAAGATGTACTAAGTCAGATGCTTCAATAAAAATCTAAGCATCGCATGAGCACTAAGAGCCAAGAAACAGTACTCTATGTGGAAAAGGGACTGGTACAAACAAGTGACTCAGACTTAAAATGAGTGTGACCACAGAGTAGCATGGGTCCAGAAGAAAGGAATAACCTCTGCCCTTCTCCCTCTAAGACTAGGGAGTGAGAGTAACCCTACAACAAGAAGGGCATTCAAATATTTTCAGACAAAACTACGAAGAACATTGTTAAAGTATACCCTAGTGTACAAAAGTATTAGGTGAAGTAACTTTGGGAAGCAAATACTACAAATCACGTCTCACTCCTGAAAAACACAGTGCCCGCCACACATTAAAGACTCAGAAGCTGGGCCTGGTGGTGCATGTCTATGATCCCAGCACTCTGGGAAACTAAGGCAAGAGGACAAAAGTTTGGAGACCAGCCTGTGTAACTCAGTGAGACCCTTTCTCAAAATTTAAATAAACAGACAAATAGATCAGATAGACTAGATAAATACATAGCTGAGATACAGCTCTGTGTGAAGATCCTGGGTTTAATCCCTAATGTGAGGGGGAAAAAATCTGAAAAACACAACTCAGAAATTCTATAGAAGATTTCAGAAAAAAAATCTCTAACTTTATCAACTCAGCATTGTCTTTTTTTTTTAGTACTCAAGATTGAACCCAACACCCTTGCATAAAGCTACATTTCCAGCCACAAAAACTAGCTACAGTTCCCCAAGTACATCATGCTCTCAATCCTTCAATCTTTGCACAAGTTGGTCCCTCTTACTAAAATACTCTTAGGATCTATTTCTTCGTAGTACTTCAAGACTCAGCTCAGTCACCAATTCTTTTAGAAACTTTCTCTAACCTCATCTCCACCCCATCGTCATCCTACCACAATATAGTTTAGTTGCTCCCACACATCTTAGTACTTTGTTGTCAAATTTATACTGTTTTGTAACTTCTTATTAGTCTCTTCCCCACACTGGGTACTAAGTTAATCACAAGAGATGTTATTTTTTTTCTCCCTCTAATTTTGTAACTGTGCCAGCAGTGCCACATTCACACCTGTTCGATTAAGTGTTTCTTAAAGGAAAAAATAAATTTTCTACCTGGTGCTGCATCAAGGCTGCAAATTTCACATGAAGGTGTGCAGAAAACCAGTAAGTAGGTTTTAGGTGCTCTAAAAGTTCTGAGGCTGCAGGACTTCCCAACGTGTTATTTTCCACTTCTTGTCGGAAAAAAGATTTGGTCTTAAGAAGTTGTTTCTTATTTCCATAATGATATATACTTCTTGGCCAATCGTGAGATAAAAATATATCTATAGGCTGCTTCAACTTTAAAAACAGAAAAAGAATGCAAAGACAACTCTTAAAAACGTATTAAAAACTTCTCTCCGTCTATCACCCACCAACTACATGTGCACTTAGATATCTAGATTTCTGTGTAGTTCATTCTAACAACACTTTAAAGAAGTCATAAAAAAAATTAGGCTGCTTATCCACACAGGCAAAGAGAAGCAACTTTTTCGCTCCCTCAGAAATCATCCTACTTTCTGTTGCCGGGCAGAACAGCAGAAACATCTTTTGACTAGACTGCCAATTGGCAGGTCTGTAGCACTGGACTTCTAAACTATATAATCACCATGAGTCTTTTCCCATTGATAAAAGAATTACTATTTTGAAGATTCAGAGGCATCAGATTTCATAGGGCCTTTAATGCAAATGATATAGAAATCCAAAGATTTAACAGAAAAAATAGTAGCAGGATATAGATGTAACTCAGTGAGAGGAGTGCTTGCCTGGCATGTACAAGACCTGGGGTTCAATTCCCCCCCCAAAAAAAACAAAAAAAAAAAAAAAGAAGAAAGGAAAAAAAATCTAATGCATTCACACAATACACCCTAAAAACTCTCTTTTTAATACATGTACTTGAAGAAGCTGACGTCTTCACAGAGAGTACATATCCACAGTACTTTCAAGTAATTTGAAGCAAATACTTGGAAAACTAAAACTTGAATAACCATTCAAGATAATAAAAAACATAAGACAGATATACCTAACCACTAAATAACCTACTAGGTAACAGGTGCAATAAAAATTCAGAGATGGGTGATAACTCTAAACTAGAAAAGTTGTGGTTACAAAGTGGTATGTAAATTAGATCTTACGGGACTGGCAAAATTTAGATAGGTAAATGGGGAAACCACCCAAGGGACCTATAGGAAGAGCACATAAAGCAAAGCCCCATAAGCATCCTTAACAGTCTACAGAGGCTGGAAGGATGGCACAAACAGCACACAGACAGAGAGGCCTTGGGCAGGTTCCTTATCTGCCTGAGCCTTGGCTTCTTATCCTTAGTAAAAAAGTTAGAGTAAGACCTACCTCATAGGATTTGCCTGAAGATTATACAAAATACCACGTGTGAAAATTACAGCTATCAGCCATGTAGTGGGTTCCCAAAACAGACAGACAAACTAACAAAAATAAAACCTAAGTTTTTCCTACTCTTCAATTAAGCCATTGTTTCAACATGCCCTTCACAATTTTCTGATGTCTTTATCATCTTTTGCATTACTTATTTTCCTTATATAATATCATTAAGTAATTTTAAGTAAACTATTTTATTTCAATATATATTCCTTAACCTTATATTTGAAATCATGAATTAAATGTTTCACATTTTAATTCTAAACCATTAAAAAAATAAACTCTTAACCATTAAAAATAAAAAACTTCATCTGCGAGCCTTCTAAAAGCAACTCAAAATCCAAATTTTAGAAATACTGAATGCTGCTCTCAGAAGTAATAAAGCACTATAATTGAAACATATTTTAGTATATGATTACTCTTAAATTTTTTTGAAGTTGGATGTAATGTACTTTTTACATACCTGTTTTAATTTATAGACTTCAATATTTCTCACATGATATATACTCCTTATTGTAGATGAATTATAAGGAGGACACTCAAAATGACCTTAAAGAGAAATAATCTGTATTACTAATTGTCCTCCCAAGAGTGGTTCCAATTCATCCATGCCAACAGTTTAGAATCAGAGAGGAAGAGACAGACCTGTTATTTGTCAGATACATTAAAAGATTTTAAATTTCAGCTGCCAATTTAATTTGTGAAATCAATACGAACCTAAGCTTTTCCTCTACCTCTAAAAATCAAGGAACAGCCAGGCGTGGTGGCACACATCCGTAAACCTAGCACTTGGGAGGCAGAGGCAGGAGGACTGCCACAGGTTTGAGGCCAGCCTGGGCTATGTAAGTGAATTCAAGGCCAGCCTGAGCTACATAGTGAGATGTTGCCTCAAAAAACCAAAGAAATAAAAACAAAGGAATAATTCATTCAGATACAGTGAAACGAAGCACATTGTGCTTTACTTACAATCATATGTTAGTTAAAAATGAACAGTCTGGGTCAGGGATTTAGCTCAGTGGCATAAGCGCCTGCCTGGCAAGTGCAAGGTCGTGAGTTTGATTCCTAGTACCAAAAAAAGAAAAAAAAAATGAACAGTTTTAAGTCAGGTATGGTGGTATACGCCTGTAATCGCAGTGCTCAGGAGGCTGAGACAGGAGGATCGCTGTGAGTTCAAGGCCAGTCTGGGCTACAACGTGAGTCAAGGACAGGCTGAACTGCATAGCGAAACCTTGTCTCAAAAAGATAAAAAAAAAAAAAAACCAGATTAGTGTTACATGTATCGACATGTATTTCAAAAACATTTATACAAAGTTTAAAATCAACTATACAATGCATTGATTAAAACTCTGTAGAGTAATAATACAAACTAATCAAGTGAATGACAAACATCAAAGTGAGACCAGCAACTGACTGGCAAGGAGAGAGAAGAGAAAAAGGAGGAATGGGATAAGGGGACAGGTAAACAATGAACGTGAATTGTATCTGTACTGCTTTATTTCTTAAACATTAGAATTAAAAATGGTAAACACCAAGACTTGATAAAACTAGATGGTAGATAAAGACATGTCATATAGCACTGTCTGTATTTTCATACATATAAAATGTTTTATAATGAATAAAATCATTCACAGAAGAAATCCAATGACCATGTCAAGCTAAACGTCATGTTTATGTTTTAGAAATCATGCAAGTTCTGAAATTTAAAAACAATTCCAAAAGCAGCAATACCTTTTCGATAGTCATGAGATTTAAAGATACCAGAAATTCCACCAATCCTTACTCCTCGGTATTTTACTACACCAGCCAAACCTGAAAAATTATACAATTGAATAAAATTACTACAGATAAAAGCGATCTTAGTATACAATAAACCATGTAAAGGCCTGGAATTTCATGTAGTCCTAAAATTATTTAACAATAAGTATCATGACAAGGTTACTCTTTCCACATAGTTAATGTCAGACGTATACCAAGTAATATATATGGCCAGTGAGAAGAGGTCTGGAAGCAGATTAGCCAAGAAAACAAGTCAGTTCTGGAAAGGATAAATGAGGTAGGGTGCTAAAAGGGAAACTCGTATGATGTGATACCTAAGTGAACACAGGGATGAGGAGAGGGGACTGTCCTATGATGGACTTACACATTATAAACTAAATCAACAGGTAGAAGGTATAAAAAGCCTGCAGTTTCTACTTTCATTTCTGATTGATTACGTAACGATTTCACCCTTTCATAATCGTGTAGTTCTCAAAAGATATCAATCAGTAATGAAAATGCTACATTACTGAAGTCATAACTTCATCATTGGAAAATGATAATTTAGAAAAATAGCTAGAAAATAAGGTACTAAAATGAAACTAAACCTAACTGTAAACCTAAATAGATTATAGAAAATGAAGGGAGTAAAGCAACATTTTAAATGACACCAAAGAAATTCAATCAGCTATATCCAGAATGTACAAAATCCTGCAGAAAGTTTTCCCAGGCCAGGGCATAGCTCAGTGGGCACAGTTCCCGCCTGGCAAGCATGAGGTCCTGAGTTCGAGTCAAAGCATCAAAAAAAAAAGGAAAAATAGTTTTCTCACTTTCTTCAACAAAGAAATGGAATAAAAAAAAAAAGGTGAGGGGAACAGGAGAAAGGGACAAAGATAAAGAGAGGTAGGCCATTATAGTTTAAGACTTTGAGTCATGAAAACCAAATAAAATGTGTGGCTCTTGTTTAGATCCTATTTGACCAAACCAATTGTAAAGCAAGACTCCTTTAGAATAAGTAGAGAAATCTGAGCATGAATGAGGCAACCTAACAAGGATTTACTATACTGTTACTTCAGTTAGGTATAATGATACATTGTGGTATTTTAAAAATTCTTATCACTTAAAAAGTATTCTTAAGTATTTACAGAAGAAACAATCTAATGCCTGGGATTTGCTTTACTACTCCAGTCATCTCCCACAAAAAATATAGGTTGAAAGCAAGGATAGCAGAATGCTATTTAACAGGAACAGAGATTCATTATACTACTCTCCATGTAGCATTCCCTGCATTCTAGATTTAGTTGATTGGACTCATTTGGCATCATTTAAAATGTTCCTTACTCTCTTCATTTCCTATAATCTGTATTTAGATTTACAGACATAATTAGGTTTAGTTTTAATACTTTATTTTCTAGAAAATTTTCTAAATTATCATTTTCCAATGATGAAATTATGACTTCAATTACATAGCGTTTTCATTACTGATTGGTATCTTTTGAGAACTACAGTATTATGAAAGGGTGAAATTGTTAGGTGATCAATCAAAAATGAAAGGTAGAAACTGCAGGCTTTTGATGCATAATTAACAATTTTCGTTATAAAGTTTGGGTTTTTTTAATTCTGTAAGGAGAAAACAAAAAAAAATAAGAATTACAAATAGTGTATAAGGTTTTTGCTGTCATATTAACCATTGCTTAAAACATTAGGTGAAGTAACGACAGAGCTTCATGATTAACTGTTTAATAATTAACCATTTCAACTAAAATTTCATGGTTATTAAAATTAATGACAATCCCCAATACTATACATCTCAAGACACTGCTGCCCTAATATAAATCCTCTTCTCTCTTGTCAAACCCCAAAATTACACACAAACACATACCTAAATAGTAAATGTTCGGTGCTACCCAGCCACCATAGGGTAACTCTTGCAAATGATTTGAGGCCTCGTGGTTTCCCCCGATGAAGATAGTGAGAACTGGGGCCCTTTTCTCTCCAGAGTAATACCTAGAACACAAGAGTAAAGTTTTATTTAACAAATTAGGCACGGTAGAAAAGCAAAACAAAGTCCTACGGAAAAAACTGAGCTCATCATAAAAAGTGTGTAAGCCGTAGAAAAGCTCTTCCTAAGGGATTTCATTAGCCGTCCTAGTCCTTAAGAATAAGACTAAAACTCCTTGGGTTTCAAGTCAGTATTGGTTCAGTAAGGTCAAGAAGTTTGTCGACCTCACGGATATAACCTCAGCTTCTAGAACAGGACGTAGCACACAGCAACAGCCAGTAAAAACTCCCGAATTACTAAAATGAACCAATTTCAGAATCTTATCAAGTGCAAGGTCGATTATATAAACCTGTCAGCTTCTTCCTCCAGGTTATCACCCCTAACCGCGATCCCTGCGAAATATAACAGACAAGTGTACAGAAGAACGAAAGTGACATTTCCTCAGCACCTGATCCTAGAAACAGAGAACAAAGTAGGGAACTAAAGGAGACAGACAGCGGCAGCACGGGATTCGAACCCACGCGAGCGCCTGTGCCCACTGCCAGCTGGTCACGCCTCGCACGGCGGGGTCCAAGGCCCAGCGACGCGGCTCACCTGTAGAAAGTCTGCATGTGGCGGTACTTGGGCGGCACGGCCATGCAGCGCAGGTCGGCCTCGTTGCGCACCGCCTGGAAGTCGCCGCAGCACAGAAGAAGGTCCACCGGGCCTGCACCGCGCCGCTCCGCCAGCGCCAGGGTCTCGTAGATCTTGTCCAGCTCGCCGTGGCAGCAGCCGGCCACCGCCACCCGCATTCTGCCGACTCTGCCCGACACCCTGGGCGGTCCAGGCCCAACTGCGAGGCACTCGGGACTGCACGCTCCGCTCCCGCCAACATTAACAGTGCGGCGCCGAGAGGCCGGCGCTGCAAGCAACTTCCGGTTTCAAATCTCGCGCGAGAGAGGGCGGAAGGGCACGGCCGCCGCCAGCGCCGGACGCCTACGTTTTGCTCTGCACTTTGTGAGGGCAAAGTTGATGGGGGATGTGGGGTACAGACGGAAAAACAGACTAAAATCCCCAGAAGCAGGAGTTCAGATTGACAAAGTTTGAACAAGTGAGCAAGAACGATTGACTGATTCCCTAGCGGACAGTTGCCTGAAAGTGAACAAAATTTCTTTAAACTTAAAACTCATTGGGAATTTAAAAACTATCTCCCCTGAGTTTTTAGTAGTTTTTTTGTTTTTGTGTTTTCGTAAGAGAGTAAGAAAAAAAGTTTGTCTAACTAGAATGCGCGTTCAATGAAAAAAGGTGTCTCAAAAACTGTAGGGCAGAAAAGGACCAAACTGATTGCTAAAGGAGTGAGTGGCTAAGATAGAAACAAGAAAAATATAAACACCCCTGGAAGCTTTTTGAATACATATTCATAAGAATACATAATCCCCCGGGTTTGGTGGCGCCTGCCTGTAACCCCTGCACTCGGGAGGCTGAGGCAGTGATCTTGAGGCCAGCCTGGACTAGGTAATGAGACCCTAACTCCACAACCAAAAAAAAACAAAAACAAAAAACCCACCATAATCTAATCAAGGCAATACAGAGGATATGTCCATCACTGCTCATTTTTAAAACCTAGATTTAAAATACTCAAAGAACAGAGACCCCCAGAGTTGATACAAAATCAAACAGGGCATGTAAACAAAATAACAGAACAATGCAACAGTTGTCAAAGATTAAAGGCATTGTTTCCAAAGTGCCCTGCGGCCAATTTCTTTCAAATTTACAAGGAAGATGTAATTTTCATGATATTTAATTTGATCACAAAGGTTAAAAAAATAAAATTTTTAAAAGGTTGAAAAAAATCTAATATTTCTAGTCAGTTTTCAACATTTTATCTCTGTATTGGATGTTTTTAAATCTAAGTGAAAGAGAAGGTATATGTTTAGCTTTACTCGATAGTATCCATTTCCAAATGATTGTTGTGCTCATTTCTTATTACAAGAAGAGCTCTTATTCCATAAACTCAGCAATACTTGGTATTGCATACTATATTTTAGTCATTTTGTTAAGTAGATATGATTTCCATTTCAATTTTACAACAAAATATTGATAGTCAATTTGGTTTTTCTTTCAGTACTAGAGGTTGAACTCTACAGCCCCAGGGCCCCTCTCCCTCCCCACCAACTTTTTTTTTTTTTTTTTTTTTTTTTTTTTTTGAGACAGCATCTTACTAAATCGCTGAATTGTCCAGGTTGGACTCAAACTTGCAATCTTGTCTCAGCCTCCAGTGTGCTGAGATTACAGGCATATGCCATCATAACTGGAAATCCAAATGTTTTACAACCAATAAGAAACAATAACAATGCTGTAACATTAAAAAATGAATATTTAAAAAAATAAATAGAATATAAAAAGGAATGGAAAAGTGTATCATGGCTTTGTTCCTATCTCTATTCCCAATCTAAGCCCCAATTCCAAGGGTTATACTTGTCAGCCAACTAACTTGAGAATTCCTACACTGATTTTTTTTCAAATCCAGAGGGAATCAACATCAATACTTTTATCCCTTCCCATTCTGAATGTGAGAAATAAGAGTATTGTTTTGAGAAAGATGAACAAACAATGTAGATAATATTAAGGATTGTTCTCTAAATAGGCATCAAAGAGCAAGTTGGAAAAAAAAAGCATGTATGCAGAAACATGCTATAAAGAACACTATCCAAATTGAGACCAAGCAAAAGGGTTACTTAAAGTTTCTTTGAGGGGTATGGCTCAAGAAAGGAGTGCATGGTTCCTGTGAGCAAGGTCTCAAGGTCAGCCTAGTTACAGTTCCGATCTTGACCCTCAAAGGGCCATATCCGAAAGACGTGGTTGCCAAATGTCACTACTGAGAAGTGTCTTAGTCACTTTCTCATTGCTGAGACACAATATTCAACACCCACAACTTAAAGGAGGAGAGGATTTTTTGGACTCTCAGTTTTTAGAGGTTTCAATCTATAGTTGTCTGGCTTTAAGCCAGAAAGGGCATAGTGGAAGGATCTGGCAGAAGAAAGCTGCTCACATCATGGTGACCAGGAACCAGAGAGAAGGGAGAAATAAAGGAGGGAGATAGACTCTTCCTAGTCATGTCCAGCCACATCCCACCTCCTAACAGTGCATTTTGCTGTGGATTCATCAATGAATTAAATACACCCATCGATAGATAGGTAGATAGATAGATAGATAGATAGATAGATAGATAGATAGATAGGAAAATTGGCCAGGCATAGTGGTACACACCTAGAGTTCCCACGTCTGGGATAACCACGGGAGGGTTGCTTGAGCCTAGAAGTACAGGACCAAATTAAGAATGTAGTAAAAACAACAAAAATTCTTTCTGAGGTACAAACAAGACTTTGATTTCTGAATGCTGCTGTCCTCTAAAAGAAATCAGGTCACCCCATGTTGAAATAGTTGATATTAGAGTAAGTAAAACAAATGAGCCTGAATCATCTTGTTGTGCTTAAAGACTCTGAGGACTCCAAACAGATGCCAGCTTGAAGGTGTTTTTACTGGCCAAGTATGGAACAATTTCAGAATCAAAGTACATAATCACAGTTAAAAAAAAACTGTAGCCTATTGAACAAAGTAGGAACTACTACAAATGGTCCTTGGTTTAGGATAGTTTGACTTAATGGTTTTTTTTATTTGACAATGATGTGAAAGCAATATGCATTCATCAAAAACTGTATTTCATTTAATTTTATAGTTTGGTCTTTTTCCAGGCTGGTATAATCCCATCTCATGATGTGGGCTACAACAGCAACCTGCAGCTCCCAGGCAATCAGTCAATCTTAAGGACAAATAAACTATACTAAGCTACGATGTTTAGTGGGTGAGGTATGTTAAATGTATTTTGGATGTAGGGTATTTTCAATTTATGATGGGTTTATTGGGATATAACCACACCATAATCTGAGAAGCATCTGTAGTGTATATTCAAAAAAAATAAGTACATGACAGAGAAAAGGAAGATGTCTGGGCTGAGTAATAAATCTAGAAGAAAGGCTGGAATTAGAAATCACCTAGATTTTGAGGGGAGTTGTTCTAACAGCCTAAGGAAAGGAGCCAACTCTACAGAGGTCACACTCCTGGCCTAGGCTCCCCAGTACTTCCCCTCCCATCTGAAAGAGGAAACCATCATAGGAGTAAACAGTGGGTGGGGGCCCAGGGAACAGAGAAAAGGAGGGACAGCAACACAGAAGAACCCTGGCTACCCTGACATACCCCAAACACCAGGTGCATCTTGGTGGCATCTTACTCACTGCTAATTGACCCAGGCTGACACAAGAGAAGCATTCACACGAGGCAGAGAGAGAAGCTGAAGACCACAAACTTGAGTGGCACCAAGCTTGCTTGCTAATCACAGATCACATCCACAGATCACATCCCTGGAGATGGGATGGGAGAGAGACTGAACAAAGTCAATTGAAGTGGGCACTCTCCTGTTGTTTTCCCAAAGACTGGAATGTTTGAATCAGCAGGATATCCTAACCCCCCCCCCATCTCATGCTGGGAATAAGGACCCTCTGCCAAGCTCCGGGACTGCTCCAGGTCTAGTAGGTTAGAAGGTAGAGCTCTTGAGTCAGGGATGGTTTGTGATCTGAGCACAAAGAAACAGAGGGGTTTGGTGGGGCAGAGATCTGCTGGTGATAAAGGGGCAGAAAGCCACCAGAGGGAAAATATGGGGAGGAGTGCAGGGCTTGTCCCATAGCAAGGGGAGCAAGAGTGATAAGTCGTTGGAAGAAGTTAATGGAGAGCCTGGGGCAGGCAAACTATTTCACATCTGCCCCTTCCCAAATTAATTGAGGTGATTAAAGCTTGGGGCAGAGAAATAAGGCTGCAATTAACTCCACTGAAAGCATGGGTCATAGCCAGGAAGGAGGGAGAGAAATGTTCCATGGCCTGCAGCTAAGCAGTGTGCAATCAGAGGGGAAATTGCCTTGGCTGCCTGCAAGTGGACCACAATTACCTCAGAAGGCAACTTGTGTAGACACTCTGACCATAGTATAGAAGCCACGTGGGGGTGAACAGGTTCTTGTTTCTGAATCTGTTCTGAATTCTCTGGGGGAGGGGGTCCCCCCTTTGTCTTCAATTATTGCTTTTATGTCAATAATTTTTATGCCTTTTCTTTTTCAATTTTTTCCTTTATTCTACATTCTCACTCAGCCTTTCTTCTCTTTTCTTTTCTTTTTTTGACCTTTCCTCCCTATGCTATTCTCTTTGCTCTTCCTTATTGTACCTATCACCTAGCCTTCCCTTGCTTTTTTCTCACCTTTCATGTTATTTTTATATATATATATGTATATATATATATATATATATATATATATATATATATATATATCAAGTGCAAATACAAAAATAATAAGAACAGACCAGCACTTTAACTTGAATGGTACCAGTCATTGTCATTTCAGGGTAACCCTTAATAGAACTGTACTTACAGGGTTCAAATAAAACTAACCTCAAGCATATAGCCACAAATATATGAACAGGTTCTGATAACCTCATAGCTTCTGTCATTCTCTGATTACACCTTCCTCTCCCTGCACCCCTCCTCCCATTCCCACAAATATCCTCTTAAACTCCCTCAACACTAACCCCTTACTCTGACTATAAAAAACTTTAATAATATCTGACCCACTCATTTTTAACCTATTAATATTTCTCTTATCTCCCTCTCCTCCTATTACCTTTCTCTCCTCTTTGCTTTCCTCTTCCCTTCCCTTTCCCCCCTACATCACAGACTCATGAAAACAGTATATTATAGACCAGTGATGGCAAACTTTTTAGAAATGTTAATAAACAGCCAGCTGGGTTACATGTGCCATAGGTTTGCTACCACTGGCACAGACTATAACGGGCAAAATTATAACAAGAAGTTTTAAAACTTATGACTAACATATGGTCTGGTCTGTTGATGCTGTTATAACCAACAACAATTCTCTGCTTACAATATGGTGACAAGGTTCAATCTGATTAAATTGAGTAGGTTGAAATGGTAAATAGTACCTCTTGACAAATAAAGCCAAGACCACATCACTGGAAAACAGAACCTATCTAAAGAGATCTTCATGCCAATAAGAAATTCTCTTCACACTATCTGACCTCAAACCTCAGTATGCACACACACACACACACACACACACGAACAAAATTCCTCTACAGACTCTAAACTCTCTAAAAGGAGATCCAGAGGGCACTGATGGAAAGGAAATTTTTTTAAAAAACTAAGATTCATGAAATGACTAATAAGGAAGCAAGAAACTTGACAAGCTCAAAAATGACACAACTTGGCAGGCTTCGGTGGCCCAGAGAGGGAGACTCTGGTGTCTCCTGGGACCTGCGCCATGCTGGGACCTGGGCCACCAGGAAAGCAAGCAACTACTCCCCTCCCTGGTGAGCGGCTGTGAGCTTGCCGGCTCAAAGTCAAACATCTCATGTAGTCTGGTCCCATATCCCCCTCCACCCCTATAGCAAGTGTGAGCCAGTGATCTGGACATCTTTTGAGAGGTTGACTATGTGGTTCTGTATGAATTCTCCATATATGAAGATATGGACAACTATTTGGAAGAAAACAAGAGACAATATGATAGATAGTGAAGATCTCTGGTTGTCTAGCTTTGAAATATATGCTTTCTTATGTCCCGTTTTTTTCTGTTTTGTTGTATTTAATTTTACCCCCTAAAAATAAAAAAAAAATTTTTTTAAATGACACAACTCAAAAGATAGTGGAACTAACAAAGTAACCAATGTTGTTATAAAAGAAACAAATACAAAATTAGAAGAGCCAATCAAAACTGTTCAAAACGTGAATGACAAATTTACCCAAGAAACAGAGTCCATGAAAAGGTGCCAAACAGAAACCCTGGAGACATAGAATTTTATTGGATATATAAATAGTTGAATATATAAATAGAAATGGCCAACATAAGGATAGCATCTCACAAATCAAGGACAAAATGGAGCCACATGGTGATATACTCCAGAGAAATTTTAACAAGTTCATGATGGGGCTATAATGTGTGACTCTAATTTGAATTTCATCATCTGATGTTAGACAGCTAACCATGAGTGTTTCAAGTCACCCAATGGGACAATAATTCATGCACCACTACTGGTTTGAGCTAGCAGGAACATGTTAAAAATAATAAAAGAGCAAGAAAATTCATCTAGTAACTACTGGGTGACACTAACTAAAGTAATCCAATGCTACTTGGTTACAGGAATTTTTAAAAGCACAAAAATTTTAAAAATCTATTTACAGACATAATAGTAGAAAACTATCTCCAAGCATGGGGAAAGAACTCAACATACAGGCAAAGAAGGCTTACAGATACCAACTAACTATGATTTTAAAAGCTCCCATGACACATCACAGTCAAAATCCCAGAAGTCCAACACAAAGACAGGGTATTAAAAACTGTCAGAGAAAAGCAAAAATTCATTTATAACAGTAAACTTTTCAACACAAAGTATAAAGGCCAGGAGAGCTCAGAGTGAACCATTTTAAGCACTAAAAGAAAATAACTTCCCACTCAGACTTCCTGGAAAACTATCGTTCAAAATTGATGCAGAAATAATAACATTTTATGACAGAGAAAAAACACTTTAAGAAATTCACAAACATCAAACCAACACCCCCAAAATTACTCAAGAATGTCCTAGAAAGAGGCAATGAAGCTATCAAAGCCTACAATCAAATGCAATGAATACATCCAGCAAGGTAAATAGTTAAATAATAAGAGAAAAATAAAGGAATCAGCAACAGAAAAAGAATACAATGGCAGGAATAATTCAGTCAATGCTTTTTAGTAATAATTCTCAATGTAAATGTCTCAACTCCCCAGTTAAGACACAGATTGGCAGACTGAATCACGAAACCAAACCCAATAGTTTGTTGCATTCAAGAGAATCATAGACTAAAAATCAAAGAATTGAAAGTATTCCATATTTAAGGACCCCAAAACCCAAAAACAAGCAAGTGTAGCAATTCTATTCTCAGACAAAGTAAAGTTCAAGCTAAAACTGATCTGAAGAAGCAAGGAATGTCACTGCATATTAGTTAAGGAAAAAATTCAACAGGAAGAAATAACACTTGTAAATAAATGTGCACCAAATGTCAGTGCCCTCAACCTCATAAAACAAACTACTGAAAATGAATGATCAAATTAACACTGAGACTATAGTAATAGGTTATCTCAATAACCTACTTTCACAAGACAATCAACTAAACAAAGAGGTTAACAAAGCATGTCAGAGCTGAATCACACCTGCAAACAAACGGACTTAATAGATAGCTCTGGAGTACTCTCTAAACATACACTCTTCTAGAAACTCATTGAACTTTTTCTAAAAAACACCATATACTAGCCCATAAAGCTTGCTTAAATGATTACAAGAGAATCAAAATCATTCAATGTATGCTATCAGTTCACAATGTATTGAAACTAGAAATCAACTGCAAAAGAAACCATGGAAATTTTACAAATACCAGGAAATGAAGCAACACCCACTCCCCAAACATGCAATGAGTCACAGAAAAACGTCAAAGAAGAGCAATTCCTAGAATCAAACAATAGTATCAGCACAACAGCCTGCATTTATGGGACCAATGAAACCAGTCCTAAGAGGGAAATTTATTACTGTGAATGACCACATTATAAAAGCAGAGTGAACCCAAATAAATTATTAATAATGCACCTTAAGGACCTAGAAAAACAAAAACTATCTATATTCAAATCTAGTATCATGAAGGACATCATGAATATGAGAACAGAAAATAACAAAATTAAAACTAATTTTAAAAAATAAAGATCAATGAGTCAAAGAGCTGAATATTTGAAAGGAAAATCAAAATTGACACACCCTTAGCCATTTTTACCATGAAAAGAAAAATAAAGACCCACATCAATGCAATTAGAAATAAGAAAGGTAAAATAATGACAGACATTACTAAAATGTGTGGTCATGAGTAACTATGATGAAAAATTGTACTGCAACCAATTGAAACATCTTAAAGAAATGGACAGATTCCTACCATCTATGAATTACCAAAATTGAGTGAAGGTGACATTAAAATATCAAACAATCCAATAAAAGGCAATGCATTTGAGGTAGTAATATAAAAAACCTGCCAACTAAGAAAAATCCAGGACCTGATAGATTCACTGCTGAATTCAAGACCTTCAGGGAAGATACAATGCCAAGTCTCCTTAAACTCTTTAATGAAATTGAAACAGAAGGAGTACTTCCAAATTCATGTCAGGAAGCTAGCATTACCCTGACTCCAAAACCAGAGGCAAAAAAGAAAAACTAGGGACAAATCTCTTTAGGGAACAGAGATGCAAAAACTCTTGAAGATACTGGCAAATAGAATGCAAAAATTCATTATAAAGATCATATATCATTTCCAAGCAGCGTAAATCCCAGATATACAAGGATGGTTCTACATATGCTAATCAAAAAAATGTAATATACCACACAAACAGAAGCAAGAATAAAAATCATATGATTATCTTAATACATTCAGAAAAACCTTTTGACCAAATTCAACATCTGTTCATGATTTTTTAAAAAATATAAAGAAAATAGATATAGAAGGGCCTGAGTTTGGCATGGTGGAACATACCTGTAATCTCAGCACTTGGGAGGCTGAGGTAGGAGGATCACTGTGAGTCTGAGGCCAGCCTGGGCTATATAGTGACTTCAGGGTGAGTCTGAACTACATAGCAAGACCCTATCTAAAAGAAAGAAAAAAAAGAAAGACCTTATCTCAATCCTATACAAAGTCCTTTATGACAAACCTATTACCAACATCGTACCAAATCAGGAAAGCTGAAAGTCTTCCCTCTAAAATCAGGAACAAGATAAGGGTGTTTACTATCACCAATACTGTTTAATATAGTTCTTAAAACATTAGCAAGAACTTCAGACAAAAGAAAGAAATAAAAATGGATAGATAATAGGGAAGGAAGAAGTCAAATTATCATTACTTGCAATTGGCACAATCTTTTTTGTAGAAAACCTAAAAGAACACCACCAAAGAGTCTTCGAATTAATAAGCAAATTCGTCAATGTAGAAGGATACAAAATCGATACCATTTCTATTACTAATAATGAACCCATCAAGAAATAAATTAGTGAAACAACATTCACAATAGAATCAAGAAAAATTAAACAGTTAGAAATTAACTAAGGATATGAAAGATTTCTATAATAAAAACTTTAACACTCTGAAGAAGGTGATCAAAGAGACATCAGAAAATACAATGTTCCTGGATAGTGGACCAATACTGTAAAAATGGCCATACTTCCAAAACTGACATATGGATTAATTCAGTTCCAATCAAAATAACAATGTTTCTCCAAAACTACAGAAAATAATCCTAAAATTTGTATGGAATCAGAGAAACCCAGAATAAACAGAAATACTGGGCAACAAAGCAAAACTGAAACTATTACAATTCCAGATTTCCAGTTATATTACAAAGCTACAGTGATTCCAACATGGTACTGGTGCAAAAACAGACATGTAGATCAATGTAATAGATGATGGAATGCAAAGAAAACAATAGACATATTAGCCATCTGATCTTTGGTAAAGGCCCAAAAACATACTGAGGAAAGCTGATTTAATAAATGGTGTTGAGAAACTGACTAGTCACATGCAGAAGATTGAACCTATATTTCTTCTCTCACTATGCACTAAATTAAAATCAAAATGAATCAAAGATATAGATGTTAGAACAGAAATACCCTGTTGGAAGATAAAACAAGTAAAACTCTTGAAGTCATAGGCCTAGGCAAGGACTTTCTGAATAGAACTCTGATTGCACATGAAATAACATCAAGAATCAACAAGTCAAAAGATTCTGCACAGCAAAAGAAACAACCAACAGAGTTGGACAACCTAAAAAATGGATAAATTTTTTTTTCAACTACTCCCCAAACAAAGGACTAATATCTAGAATATGCATAAAGAATTCAAAGAAATTAGACCCCTCAAACTAAAAAACACAATCAAAAAATGAATGAACTGAAATGAATAAACACTTCTCAGAACAGGTAAATTGCGAGTAAATACATGAAAAAAATGTTCAATATTGCTGGCCCTCAGAGAAATGCAAATTAAAATACTGAGATTCTATCTTTCCCTAGAAAGAATGATTATCATCAAGAAATCAAATAATGACAAATAGTAATAGCTAAATCTTGGAAGCAGCCTCTATATCCATCACAAACGAATGGATAAAGAAAATGTGATATTTATGCACAATGGAATACCACTCTGCTATAAGAGAAATCAGCACATTAAAATCATCTACATCAATTTGAGTCATTGGACATATTTTGGGACTGTACTGTAATGTGAAATAAATCAGACACAGAAGGTTAAATGCCACGTAGTACTGTTATATTAGAAAGTCAAAATATATATGAAGAGTAAAATAAAAGACAGGTAATTGAAAATAGGGAAATAGATCTTTAACAAACAAGAAGGTAACTGGAGTTGGGAGGAAGAGTAGGGAAAGGAAATGAAAGGGACTTAAAAAAAGAATTAAGGTGTGTTATGTGAGGACTGGAATTTAGCTCAGTGGCACAAGTGCCCACTTGGCTTGCGGAAGGATGTGAGTTCATTCCCTAGTACCTCACCCCCAAAGATGTGGTATGTATGTGTAACAATTACTCATGATGAATGCAACTATCGGGTACTGGAAACATGAACTAATAAAAAATAAAATCACTTCCGTATTATATGTATGTATGTATGTGTGTATACATATATATATAGCACCACAGTAACAGTTATCAAAGTTAACTTCATTAGAAATTCACAAATCTGCATCGTGTGCCTCCTGTATGATACAAAGTTGTTTCCTTGTGATATTCCTGCCAAAAGAACACAGCCTATCCTAAGGAAAATTCATGGAGGTCATCGGTTTGAATTGAGCACCTGCAATAGGCCCCACAAACCAAACCAAAACAGAATCCTTCACGCTAGAAATGCATGTCACCAAGCCAAAACTACGTTGTTTAACAGACCTGAGAAACAAAGAGAATGAGACATAACAGCTAAATCTCCCCTCAAAATAGCTTTTGCTTTTATTAAGATTTAATAAAGTACCTTGTTTTAACCTTCAATAAGACAATGACTTTGAAATGATGGTTCTACTTTGCATTCCGTGTTTCTGCTGTCCTTGGCCCCTTTCCATTTATGATGTACACTTCCTCTCTCAGCTCACTGAGTTATCCATTTTACTTCATAGAATGATCTGTCGTCAAGTTTTAGAATCACAGTATATGCCAACGAAGATCTTTAAATTAGTTGTAATTTTGTCTTTTGACATCTGAACATAACCTTGAAAAACTGGCAAGCAAATTAAAATCAAGAAACATTAAGTAACACATCTTTTACAAATTTACATGACAGTCATGGAATAGAAGGACAAACTGAGAAAATTAAAAATTTCAGGAGACTGAAGATTTATGTTAATTGAATGTGATACTATATAACTGATGAAATATAAATAAAGTCTATCAATTAAATAATACTGTATCAGCATTAATTTCCCATTTTTATCATTTTAATTGAGTTGTAGGAATAAACTCCTTGTTTTAGAAAACATCAAAATATTCAAGTATAAAAATATGATTTCTGCAACTTACTCTAAAATGCGCATATCTTGAATTCTACATATATCCCTGTATTGGAGTAGGAGCTAAGAAATTACATTTCTTGGATTCTTTTGCCAGGAGAGGTCTGGATTACATTTTACAAATGGGAGACACTTGGAAGGCAGAAGAAAGATACAAAGTTGTTTAATTTCTTTTCTGGCTCTGTCAATTGTGGTGCAAGCCTGGCTCTTTATAATGATACTCCAGTATCCTCAAATCCTTCAGTAATTATGAACTTCTTGCTGCTTCTCATGTAAAATACTCCTTCCTGTTTTCAACATTAGTCCTTTCAAAAATTTGCAATATGATTGCTTACCATACTTAGATTTGAGTTGTTTTCCTGCATGGTGTATAGCCAAAACCTCATCCACATAAAAAGCAAGAGCAGATGTTGCCAGACACGAAAAGATCTCCAAGGAGACAACGCCATGAGTCCATCTAGAATAAATGACTGCAAATTTCAACCAAATAAAAGTTGAATGAAAACTAAATGACTCAGGAAAGAATAAAACTAAAAGATAGATGGATAATTTATAATATATTGAAGAGACAGAATGTTGTAGGACATCTCAAGTATAGTAAAGTAGTTTAGGTGGGCTTTACTGATAAGGTGACAAATCAAACAGAAAACTGCTAAGAAAAAAGTGACCAACTGGATGTGGTAGCACACGCCTGTAATCTCAGCACTCGGGAGGCTGAGACAGGAGGATCACTGAGTGTTCAAGGCCAGCCTGCATTACATACTAAGACCCCATCTCAAAACAAAAATGAGCGGTGTAGATGACTGGGTGATGAATTTTTAAGTTAATTTGTAAGTAAATGCTAGCATTGGTCCTTCTGCTAGCTATCTCGCTGTTGAACTAAATGATTCTAGAACTTTACCACCTGATGGCAGCACACTATAAGAAAGCTAACGAGAAAGCCTATCATGCTAAAACTGTAAGTCTGAAATTATAGAGAGGCAAACATCACAGGTGGATAGAAAAATCCTGTGGCATCTCTGGCCTTTGAAGCTTAACTTGTGAAATACTTCGTTGGACTTTCTGATTTCACTAGAGAAAAATACAAAACAACAACATAAACAAGTCTTTCTCTTGCTAATAGTTTTTATGACTTCTAAGTTCTGTCTCTATATGGTAAATGGTAAAAAGATCAGATTTACTTTGCTAGCTTTTTACCTTTGCTTTTCCACCTCAAAAAATATTTACCTAACATGGTTACCCTTGCATTAGAAGGAAATGGGAATCTTCCTCTTGGGTAACACGTAACCTTTTGGCAAACAGCTGATCCTATAGTGAGTGCCTTTTTGTTCCTATCAAGGATTGCAGCTCTTCCTAGCAATGATTTTTGGAAGATTTGTCAGTGTTTCCACTTCTAGACGTGGTGTTTTTTTTTTTTTTGTTGCTGCTGTTGTTTGTGGGTTTTTTTTTTTTTTCCGTCTTTTTGAAACAAGTTTTCACTATGCAGTTTGGACAGGCCTTGAACTCACTTGATAGCTACTACTAGCCTCAAACTCACAGTGATCCTCCTGCCACAGCCTCCCAAGTGCTGAAATTATAGGTGTGCTCCACCACACCTAGCAAACCATTAACTGCATGATTAGACAGACATTTATAGTTATGCTAAACTCTTCATGGAGTTACACACAGGACTTTGCCACTGTTTATATTTCATAAGGACTTTTCCATAAGGACTTTTTTTCTGTGTGCTCCCTTAGGCCCCACCCTCTCATTTACCACTTTGTCTTCTAACCACTTGTACACTTGTCTCTTTTCACTTCTTGTTGGAAGGTATTGTGAGAACAGGGACTATATCCATTCTGCCCACTCATAACTGTACTCCTCCTCCTGGTATCAGTACATGGTACATAGTAAATACTGTATGTGTGTTGCATGTAGATAAATATACTTGTATACATACATATCCAAATCAATGACTTTTCAGGATCCTTGGCTATACCTTTTCTTCTTCAGTTCTCTGAGTTCCTGTTTCATTATTAAAGGAAAAATAATTGCTTAATTAAAGACTCAGTTTTTACACTTGAATTCTTCACTGTGTATTACCGAATAAAAAGGACACTTGCTTCATACAAACAGTATAATTATCAATGCAAGTGTATGAGTGATTCCTCATCTATAAGATTTATTTAAATTTTACCAATTTTCCCACTGGTGACCTTTGTAACAAAAGAAAATAAAATGTTTTCCTGGTTCAAGATTCAATCCTGGGCTGGGGATTTAGCTCAGCAGCATAAGCACCTGCCTGGTAAGCGCGAGGTCATGAGTTCAATCCCTGGTACCAAAAAAAGAAAAACAAACAAACAAAAAGATTCAGTCCTATCTCACAAGTTTTATTCAATTAGCATATCATTTTAGTCTCTTTTAACCCATTTATAGTTTAGGAAAAAATGAAGTACAGCTTGCTGCTGGCACTCATTTCATTTTACATAAACATACTCTTCGAGGCTGAAGCAAGGCTGCCTGGTTTTCAATGTGAAAATATATGTGGCTAAGGGTTTGTCGATTTTATTTAGTCACTAAGCATGATTTTCATTGTGGTCACCATCTCTGTAGTTATCTGAGAAGTTATTTCTGGTCTGATTTTTTTCTAGTGCCTCATTCATTTACTTTGTTGTTACCACTTTAGAGAGGCCAACGGGATGGCTTTTGGGATCGCCCTACTTCATTGCTCCTTGGGTTTGCCTTTGGTAAACTGGATGCCTGGGGTAGCATCTCGTTTAAGTGTCTTCTAGTTTTATGGGGGTTTTTTTAGTTTAATTCCTGGGTTGGTACTTGTAAACTGCCTATGGTGAGTAACTTTCTTGTTAGTATCTAGAATCGTTGGAAGTGAGTACTTCTCAAAAATGTCTTCCATGGTGTAGCTGGTGTTTGGGTTGCAAGTCTGTTGAAAATCTGGTTTTTGAGTCTGTTGCAAGATCCTACCTCCTTGAAATATGGGGTATAATAAGTTTCTGACTACTTGGTCCAGCCCATTTCTTTGGTACTGCCCCACAGTTATTTTCTATAACTCTTAGGCAATCTCAGTGTTGATATACCAGGAAGAACAACTGGTTAGAACAATTGTGTCACTTAGGCAGTCACAATAAAATCAGCAGTAACAATAGAATCACACACAGCTTAGAAAAATAAAAATTGGCTACATGAATTTGCCATATTTACCATATGAACTAAAGTTATGGTTATACAACAAAATCTGAAACAAACCAGAGATTGTATGCAGTAAATAGATCCTCAATATGCCAATTTTACTCTAAGAGCAGAAAATTATAAAGGAGGTAAGGGAAAAGGAGAGAAATAGAAGAAGAGGAAGAGATTAGAAGCAAGGCCAGCGGACAAAGGAGAATCATTTTCCAAATATTAGGAAACTGGTGCAGAAGGAATGAGGGAAAGACAGAAGGAAAAAGTAAAAGGAAGAATAAAACAGAACAAACACACAAAAAACTAGAAACCACATTCACACTCATATAAAGGCAAAATCAAACAATGAAGGAAAAAAAAAGAAAGGACGGAGAGAACACAAAAGAAGAAATGGAAAAAATGTTCAGTTTAAGTTTCTCTCTGCTTTCACTAGTAGACAAAGTGTGGAGACAGAGTCCAGATCCATATTGGTTTATCACAGCCAGCAGTAGCTTTATGGCAGGGTAGTGGATAATCACAGCAAGACTGCACTTTTATTTCCCCTGAAATCGGGCTGGTTTCTGGCCACACAGCTGGCACCAGACCTGTTCAGCCTGCAGCAATTCAGCACAGCTTTTTCAGGCTCAAAGTAGGCTGGAGCTGCTAAATGGAGCTAGCATGATTCTGAGTTCTGAGCTCAGTAGGCCCCTCTCTAAGATAGCTCCCAGTCAATCGCCCTCTCCTGCTGGACAACCAAATCTGCACCACTCACCAGTCAGTACCATCCGCAGCATCCATTGCTACATTGCACTTCTGTCTCTCCATGGAGGACTCTGGGGTTGCCAGCAGTCACCATGTATCTACAGGTGTGAACTGCTCCTCCAATGCAGTGAATTCCGACTCAAAGAGAAGGCTCTGCCCACCACCTTCTTTTTGTTGAAGTTTCTCCAAAAATAAAACTTAAAAACTGTTTTTGGAGTGATTTCTAAACAGAACTTGTCTCTAACCCTAATGTAACACAAATGTATATGACGATCAAGATTTAACAGTAAGTCCTTTCATGTGGTAGCTTTCAGAGTGCAGAATACCACAAAGTGGACCATCACATTTCAAAGAAAATCCTACTACTAAAAACAGAATGCTAGAAATAGAATGATGCCTTTGGTTTCCAAAGATTGTTCACATAGTAAAGTGATGAAAAAATAGTAACAAAAGCAATGAATTTCATGGCAGACTATGGGGGGGGGTAAACTGTAATCCACTTGCAAGCCTCACCAGGGCAAGCCTCCCAGGACAAGCAGGATTAACCTGGAAAAATCCCTCAGTTGTTCTTTGTTTTTCATGAGACCTCTAAAGGTATAAATGTGTTATTTTGTAGTGTGTCCTTCAGTTAGAGTTTATCTGATGTTTCCTCATGATTATATACATACATTTGTGGCAGAAATGTTTTTTCCTCAGTGTATTGTATCATGATGTCAACCCCATTACTGTGATACTTATAGTCACTTGAATAAAATGATTCCCAGGAAAAATGGGAACTAAGCCTTTGTAAAGAGGGAGGAGAAGAAGGGTGGAAGGGAGGGTAGGGGAATAGAGCAAAAAAGAATCAAGATACATTATGTACAGGTACAATCCCTATGATGAATGTGATCATTATTATACCTAAAATGTACCAATAAACTGAATTTAAAAAATAAATTGATTTCCTATCATTAGTATCTTGTGAAGAAATATTTTCAACATTGTATAAATATCCTGTTTCTCATCATGTTTTTCACCAATTATTTTTAGCATCCATTAATGATTCTGGCCTGGAACAATTATAACTCATGATTGTGAAGTGATAATTAAATTTCATCATCTTTTCTATGCTCATTTGTAAGCTGGAATTTTACCTTAGCAGTAACTAAGTTTTCAATGGGAATTTTTAAAAATTTTATTGTGGTTTCTAATAAGAATTTTAAAAACATTTCCCTACTTATGCTTAATGGATGATTGTTTTATGGTTGTGTTTAGATGCGCCCCCCACCTCCACCACCACAGAAGCCTTTTGAGTTCATAGATGGGGCTTTACAAAGGTGACTGGATCGAGGGTTTGTGATGCTGGGATTAAGAGTATGTGATGACTAAATTAGTCTATTGATTGCTTTGACATAGTTCTGGGTGTGGATAATGGAAAGGCCCGCCCTGGGTATGGATGGAACTACCCCAAAGGCAGGTAACCTGGAAGGGATGAAAGGGAAAGGCATGCTGCTGGGGCTTCTGCTGCCTTACTACTTTGCTATTTTGCAGCCTTCTGCCTGCCCTGCCTGCCATAGACTGTTCCTCCTCTACATTGCCCCATGCTATGTCACCTTGCCTTGGAGCCAACAAACTTTGTACAAAAATCACTATAAACTGTGAACTAAAATAAACCCTTTTTTCCTTCAACTTTGGGTATTGGGTATTTTGTCCCAAAAATGAGAAAAATAGATAACTAAGACAGATTTTAGTTACAGGGTTGGGGTCATTCCTGTGACTGTTTGACGGTGTGGCTCCGGAGGTTTTAGAACTGGCTTGTGGGAAGAGTTCGGAAAGGTTTGGAGATGTTGGATAAAGATGTATCCCTGGAATATTTTAAGATTCTCTTGATGGGTGATTCTAGTCAGAGCTCAGAAGGCTCAGGAGGTTTCTCCTGGGAACAGCTGCATTAGTTGTTGGACTCCAGATCATGTGTGCTATGTTTAGCATAGAATGTGTCTGCATTTTGCTCTTTTTCAGAGACTCTGCCTAAGACTAAGATTAGGTGTGGTGGACTAATCTTGCGGAAGACATTTCAAGGCAGTCTATGTAAGGTGGTGGCATGACTACTGTTGGGGACTTTTAGCCAGATTATGTTGAGAATTAAGAACAAAGAGCCAAGAAGAATGATTTAAAATGTTTTGAGTTTGGCTAGAAAGAACGCTCCAGGAAAGCTGTTGACTGTAAAGATAGAGCAGTGGAAAACTTGGTTGTTGAGAAGGAACAGGACAATAGAAAAGATGGCCTGAGGATATCGCAAGAACAAGCAGGACCCAGGGTTTTGCAACCTCAAACTTGCAAGATTTTGGTCTGAGAGGAGAGCCCCAGGGTACCATGTTCCAGAATAGCAGCAGCATAGAGAAATTGCTTTGCAATTTGTTCATAGTGCTCAGCAATTAAGGGACTTGATTTCTATAGCCAAGAGAGAAGGAAGCCTGGCTACTGCTCCAGTTGGCAACCAATGCTGCCATCATCCACATGGTGCAGATTTTAGGTGCATGCAGCATGTAAGAGTTGTAGGGTTAGAAAGACTTCCACCCAGATTTCAAAAGGTGTGGGTGGCCATGCAGTGCCCTGAGAGGGTGGTAGGTGAATCTCTGTGAAGCTGAATGTGCAGTGAAAACCCCAGAAGGTTGGAGCAGCCAGAAATGTGGATTACCTGAGAAAAGCTGTAAGGAGTGAGCAAAGCCAGCCTAAGAGAAAATCCGTGAGAGATACAACCATCAGCCATGCTGTAGGAGCAAACTTACACAAGCCATTTGGAGTTTACATCTTGCCACAGATTTCCCTAGATGATGGACATAGACCTATAGGATTTAATGTTTGCCCTGCTGGATTTTGGATTTGTTTTGATCTCATTGCTTCCTATCCCCCTACTTGTACCTTTTGGAATGGTAATATTTATTTTGTGCCATTGTATGTTAGAAGAGTATGTTTCTTTTCATTTGTACAGGGATTTACAGCTAAACATTTGCCTTAAATCTCAAAGGAGACTTTGGACTTGAACCTTTCGGCAAACGTTTAGGATGTTGGCAACTCTTAGAGATGGACTGACTTTTGGCGAAAGAGATTCACATGAGTCTTTCAGGGGCCAGGGACAGAATGTTATGGTTTGTGTCTAGCTGCCCTCCCCTAAAGCTTCATGTAGTCATAGGTAGGGCTTTTTAGAAGTGACTGGATCCAGGATGTGTGATGCTGGGATTAAGAGTATGTAATTACTAAATTAGTGCATTGATTGCTTTGTCATAGTTCTGTGTATTGATAATGAGAAGATCCAGCCTGAATATGAGTAGCATTGCCCAAAGTGCAGGTAGCCTGGAAGGGATAAAAGGGACAGGCAGGCTCTGAGGCTTCTACTGCTTCACTGCTTTGCTGTTTTGCTAACTTCTTTATGCATTCCCATGCCATGTTTTTTTTCTGCAATGCCTCGCTTCCATGCCACCCTGCCTAGGAGCCAGCCAACTTTGGAATTAAACTTCTATAAACTGTGAATCAAAATAATCCTTTCTTCCTCTAACGTTGGGTGTTGGATATTTTGTCTCAACAAAAAAAGTAACTAAGACAGTGATATGCATGCATATTACTCTTTATTCATTTGATGGTTTCAGGTACATTATTTCCTGCTGCAAAGCCCTTGTAGACTTGCCTTGTTTGCTTGATAGTTTAAGTAAACTCTCAGTAGTCCTATTTATGATATCTTACCAAGTTGCAAAAACTATAGGAGCTTTGGAAAGGACACTGGAATCAGAGAAGCTATGTTCCAATGAGTCAGCTTCTTACTCCCCAAGAAACTTTAAGAAAATTTGAACCTTTCTCAGTCTCATTTCTGTTCCTGTCTGAGATCAGAAATCATGTCTCATACCACAATTCAGTATGTACACAAGTACACCTGCAGTTAGTTCCTATTAAACTGTACTGTATCTCCTCTGTGCCCGTTAGTCCATTTTCTCTTTATTTATTTAAAGAAGTTTACCTGCTTTTAAATCTATTATTCTAAATCCCTTCTGGAACCACTCACATTTTGATTTATATCTATCTTGCTATATTATAAGCCTTCCTATTTTTTGCATATATTTTTCTATATTTA
This sequence comes from Dolichotis patagonum, assembly GCA_004027295.1. Lineage (NCBI taxonomy): Eukaryota > Metazoa > Chordata > Mammalia > Rodentia > Caviidae > Dolichotis > Dolichotis patagonum. The sequence continues at coordinate 45,359 of PVJX010003056.1, forward strand.
AAAATACTGTTATTCATTCTGAGCAATTCTTTGTAACCATATATAGATAATTTTCAGATTTTTATTGGCTACTTCATGTTCTGAATGTCTACATTTTCTTCATTAAATTCACATTTTGTCTCTTTTTTTCCAGAAATTAATACTGTTCTCAGATAAGAACAACTTTAATTTTTGTTTGGAAGGAAGTCAATGTGGGTGTTTCCCTGTTCTCAGTCCACTGCTAAATTTACCTGTTTTGTTGTTGTTACACAGAGGCAGAAATAAAACTTATTATGCCTCAATTTCTATTCTTTTTTTTGTGTGTGTGTGTGTGCTCGGGATCGAACACACAACCTCATGTTTGCAAAGCAGGGACTTATGCCGCTGAACTAAACCTCCAGCCCCCTCAATTTCTATTCTTATTTAAATGTAAAGTGTACCTAAAGTCATGTAACAGCAAAAGTCGGACTAGAGGCAAGATTTCTGATCTCCAAGCTTAGAGGTTTGTTATTTAGGACTTCTTTCACATAAAATGGTCATGTTAGCCTTGTGGAATAAAAGAGGAAAGCCTGAATAGCAGAGTTATTTGAGACCTCAAGTCGCATTTCCTCCCCACAACCACCCCTGTTCAGTCATAGCTGTATGACAGTTCTCTGTGAGTTCACGTTTATGCTGCCTGTATTCCACTGCAGGTATAAACCTACAGACTGCTTTTGTATGCAAGCTGAAGGAAGCACTGTCTGTTCTGTGCACAAATAAAGTAGGGGAGGCAGACAGAGAGTTAGCCTTTGGGAAATCTTCAACCAAAGGATGGGAATGATGGACAAACGTCCCTCCTTCAAAAACAATACAAGATGGTACTCTCTCAAAGGTGCTTAAGCAATAAACCATGGCCTCAATAATGGACACTTACTTCGACTTTGTGTTCTTTTTTTCTCCCTCTAACCTATCAAGTCTGTTTCCTGCAAACACTTCTCAAATAAACTATCTGCCTTCAAATCTTTGTTCCAGGCTCAAACTAAGCCACAAATCTATGCAACAAACATTTAATAAATGACTATGTTGGCTATTGAGATACAGATAAAATATTTAGTGCATTCCTGAAGTGTATATCATGGAGACAAGTAAATGATTACCAAAAAACTTCTATAATTACAATGTATTTTTCAAGTTGCTAAAAAAGGGCAAGAAGGAAGCAATACATGAAGAGATAGGTGAGAGTCATGTAATGCATACTTGCGGGAGGTGTTTCCTGGAGGATGTATTGCTTAACTTAATGGAATGTTGATCATATAATGACTTTGCATCATAGAACTCAATGGTAAAATGAAATTCAATACCTTCATATGCTGTGTGTAGGAGCTATGCTCTCTCTGGTTTGGTATGAAGGATAGCACATGATTTTAAGTATTACATACATGAACATTTAACTTTTTAATGTCAGTATGCACTAAAGTAAAAATAAGGACCACAATAATAAAATTGATTTCACAGAGTATCATGGAGTAGGATGAGGCTAAAATTTTTAAACAATTTGAAACTGGCTTAAAAAATATCAAATGAATACCTGGGTGCACACTGGCAAAGACTGTGTAGGTAGCATAGATATTACTGAAGTGTTGTTAAATAGTGTTATAGCGGCGTGATTTTCTGAGATAAAATTCGCTTCTAGAAACTTAACACAGCCCGGTAAGGCAAACAGATCCACAGATAAGGGTGATGAATACTGAAATGAATTTAGAAGCCAAGTACAATATAAAGATGGAAAAGTAGTGAGAAACAAAGTGGAGAGATACTTTCCAGGAGAGCAATTGGAAAGGTATTGTTCTAGTGCAGGGCAGAAGGAATTACGGTAAAGAAATCCAAGGAAGACAAGTTAATGTTACAATTCATTGCTACTATGCTGTGAAATTCTTGCTGATTGCAAGCAGCGAAGATAAAATGTCCAAAAAAGTCAAGAGCAGCATTGTACATACACACAAGAATAGGAGATCTGAATTGATCATAAAGTATATGAGGCAGCATAATTTTATTTGGCTTCACTTAACAGTGTCTTAATTTGACCCATTTTTTCCCATTTGACTCAGAGGCTGGAGAAGAGCCAACACACACTATGTTACTGTTTCTGTTCCGGGCATATTCTAAGTGTTTTAGGTTTATGGGCTCCCTCATTCTCATATACCTATTATTTAGACTAGAAAACCGAAATGTAAGGAGGTCAAGTAAACTGTCCAAAATAATGCCACTAGTAAGTGGAATAGTAAGGTTCAAACTCGGGTGCTCTGGCTCTAAAACATTTTTTTTTCTTTAAACGCTGAACTAGAATGAAAGGGCTAAGTACACAACACTAAAGCAGGTCACATTTCCGCGCTGAGTAGTGAAACAATCACTCTTAATGGAAGCAGAAAACCTGGCTTTAGATCACAGTTTCTCCACCAATAACATGGAATTTGGTGTAAAGAGAATGAGATAATGAATGTGAAAGTGAACTTCAAACCATGTAAGCGGCTCCACATACTAGTTTTTGAGAATATGAACACAAGAACCCGTAAACTGCAACTTATCAGTCTGCAGGGCTCGCAGATACGGAGCCAAGCTCCGCCTCCCAGGAGCGGCAGGTGGGGCCGGCAGATCTTTGCGCATGCGGAAACCGCTGCCCGCGCCCACCTCCGACCCAGGCTGACAGTAGCTGCCGTTTCTGAGAGGTCGATTCGTAAGGAGGCGCCTGGCACGGTTCCCCTTTGCTCGCCCTTGTGCGGGTTCTTCTCGTACTTGAGCGGCGTCCAGAACATGGCCGGTTCTCGTTTAACTGCCTGACTTTCTTCAGAGCCTCCTACTGTTGACCCAATAGTAGGCTGTCGAAAGTGCCGGCCCCCGCGCCGGCGCCGGCAGTAGCCGGGTGGGAAGGCTCAAGATGGCGTGTCTGTTGGAGACCCCAATCCGCATGAGCGTCCTCTCGGTGAGTGACCTGCCGCGGCTGCTGCCCGCTGGGGAAGCCTTACCCGACCCGAAGCCTTCTCCCCGCGCTGCGCGGCTGCTGGGCACCACCCCCTCGGTGGCTTCCTGCGCAGACTTGGGCCGGGGAGTGAGGGAGGGTGGACGGCGGGATAGACGACCTGGCGGAGCCAGAGACGCCTCCAACTGCGGGAGCTCCCGGCGGTGCGGCTTCCAGGACCGCGTCCGGCAGGCGGGGTCGTTGGCCTTCGGGCACTTGGCCCAGTGGCGCGGCTTGGGCTTGGGCTTGGCCAAGCGTTTCACTGGGGCTGCTTTCAGCAATAACGCTTCTCCGGGGCCGAGCGCTCCGTCCCGAGAGGCGCTAGACTTGCCACCGGCCTGGGAACGAGCTTCCACCCGGCTACCCGGGATTTGGCTAGAAGAGGTGCAAGCTCCTTGGCTCCCATGGCCTCTGCACTGCCTGGCCAGGTCTGTGTGTCTTCGCGTCCCAGCCCCTGGGAACCCGCTAGCGTGCTTGCTTCTTGGCGATGGGATTTCATATCAGCTGCAACTCTTCCTAGCGTATGTGATTATTTAAACCCGTTTTCGTTCTGCTCAGGAGGCGGTGGCTGAGTCTAAAGGAAGTATGTTCCCTATGCTTGGTCTTCCCTTTTTTTTTCTTTAAAGAAAATAAAACACTTAAGAAAGGCAAGGAGGTTCAACTTTGTTGAGAAAAGGGAACGTATTGCTATGCCAGCAAGTAATACCTGGTTGTTGTTGCTGTCGTTAAACTACCACGACCACGTTTGTATTAATATGTTTCCCTTAAAGAAATACAATCAGCAAGAAAGTTACTGAGAAGTAACTTCGAAGGGTTTTATGACAGCTTTTAACTGTCCAGCTCTGAGAATAATCAGTTTACCAAACGGTTCGTTTGGTAGTTGGAAATAATCAGGCAAGGACCAATTGACCATTTTTTAGATATGTGGAAGCCAGCCTTTTTGAGAGGGTTGTTGAATTGCAGATAACATGTCAAGTTCTTCGAGTCATAAACTGAAACCCATTTCTTTTCCCTGACTTCCACGAATGTACTCAGCTGTCGGAAAACATGTAGAATGTTGCTTGATTCAAGGTTAGAGCCATGTGGCCGACTGCAGCCTTGAAAAGGCTTAGTGGATAGTAAAATAATAATTTGGAGAGGCCATGAATAAGGACCAGTCCCCTGGTCCATTTTAGCAGTCCTTTTTCTTATTTTTTAAACGTAGCTAGAGAAATACTATTCACCCAAATGTTGAAGCCGACTATTCCATTTTACCGCCTTGACTGTAGTATTGATGAGCGCTGTGTGAGAGCAGGCCAGTTACGTTTGTGTGTGTCTCGACTGTTCACAGTTCCCTTTCAGTTATGTCACTTAAACTTAAGTTCACCTGAAGCTTCTTTACTTTTTGTACATTAGCCACTTGCCTAGTATATATATAGTTGAAATTTTTCGTCTGTTTCACTTCCCTAGCAATTTTTTTTTCTTATTAAGGAAACAGTGAAGCCGGGCGTGGTGGCGCATACCTGTACTCCCACTGGGAAGGCTGAGGCAGGAGGCTCACTGTGAGTTCAAGACCAGACTGAACTACATAATGAAAAAAATAATAATAAAGTAAAAACCACTTGAAGAGTGTTTCTACTGCTAGTTAAAATATGTTTTAGTCCTACTCTTATTGGGTTCTTTCGTTTTGTTTTGTTTTTAGGCTTTCATGTTCCAAAGTCTAGCTCTTCAGTCTTGACTCTTGGGAAATCAGGGCGTTGACAAATGATTTAAACTGTCTGAACTCACAAATTGTTACTCATTTGAAGTGAAGCTTGTGCCTTTCCAGCTACTGTGTAGAATACCACTTTTTATATTAATCAGAAATTATCTTGAATGGTTGACTTCTTTAAAAAGGGACTTATTGTGCACCAGACTCATACGAAGTCCTATTTTGTATACTTTAGGGAATGCAGAGATGATATCAGAAATGCTGTCAAAGAACTCGTAGTCTGAATCACAGCGGTATCTCGGTTCACGAACATAATTCGTTATACACTTCTGGTCACAGAATTTGTTTCACCAGGTCACTAGGTACTATATACTGTGGAGTTTTACAAATGTAAGTGGACCAAGTGGGAAACCAAATTGTTTTAAATAATCCCATCTAAGACCCATTATACCTTCTCCTTGAAACCTTATTTACTTTCATAACACTAACTGTTCAATTCACATATTTACATTGCTTGTCTTGAAATTTCTTCTACGTCCAGTCTCATGTATTAAATAGTGTGACTATCGCCTATCATTTCCAAAAAAGTATCTTCTCCTAAGAGGACTTAGTCATGCCTTCCCAATTTCTGTTAACAATACTGTCTTGTACTGTTAAACCTCCTGAATCTTTGACTCTTCTACTTTTTATGCTTCCATATCTAATCAGTTGTTAATTATTCTTTATTATTATTCTTTATTCTTATATTTCTTACATCTTTTTAGTGCTGTAGCCACTTTTATTCTGGATCTTACTGTTTTTGTGCCTGAATTATCACGGCATCTTTTTATTTATTTATTTTGAGATGAACTTTCACGGTGTTGCTCAAGTGATTCTCCTTCCTTAGCCTCTTGAGTACTGTAAGTAGAACTATAGGTGTGTGCTACCATATCTAGTTTTAATTATTTTCATTGTCTCTAGTGTCTTTCTCAATTCAAATCTATTTCCACATTGATTTTTCTAAAGAATGCTTGAGTAGCCATTCTTGTCTTTCAATTCTCCATTGGATTCCTATTAAAGGGCTAAAGTTCATTTTTAGCTTTGGATTTAAGATGCTTTATCCTCTACATGAATATAGAGGATCTACATGAATCTTCTGTCCCATTTAAACTGACTTCTCTCAGTTCCAAATTCATAATTGGGTTCTTTTATAGCCTTACATGGATTTATTTATGTAATATATTTTGAGCTGTCATTTGGTTTGGAAATACAGTGGTGAGCTACACAAGCTTGTCTGTGTCCTTTTGGAGATTTCAGCCTAATGAGGAAAATAAGTATCAGATAATCACATGGGTGTTTATGATAGATAAATATTTTGAATGAAAAAATGCAGAGTGCCATTCAAACACATAATAAAACTAACATGAGAAGAGCTAGAGTTTCCTTGAAGAAGTGATACTGAACTGAGAGTTCAGGGATGTGTAAGAACTAACTAGATAAAAAAATGTCAGAATGTTCCAGGCAAAGGGAACTGCTTTTGCATAGGCCCCAAACCCTTCAATAATTATTTTACCTTGTCTTCTTAGAGAGTAAATTAATTCAGAGATAGGTATTTGACCTTTCTTGCATTTAGTCCTCTTATTACTTGTAACACAATGTCTTGCATATAATGGGTACTCAGTAAATACTTGATCAAACTCTCTGTTTTGGCAGGCATTTGTGCCACTGACCTAAACCCTACAGGCCAAACTGTTTTGGGAGTTGTACAAATTTCTTCAGATCTCTTTTTTAGGTAGCACCATGACCACCCTTGTTCCTCGTTGGTTTGCATGTAGCATTACAACCTCACCCTTTTCAATATATTTAGAAATTTCCCCCATGTTTTACCAACTTTTGGATTGTTTAATGTTGATTGAATTTTAAAATACTTTTTTCCCCCCTTAGGAAGTTGAAAAGGTAGTATAGGGAGGTCCCTTTGTGTACTTTACTCAGGTTCCCTCATTGGTTGTATCATATATAATTATACTACAGTATCAGAAACAAGAAATTGATGCAACCATGTACTTATTTTGTATCATTTTACGACAAGTGTATATTCCTGTAACCACCAGTGCTGTCAGGATATGGAACTAACTCCTCCATCACTGCAAGGATCTCTTTCATGCTCTCTCTTTATAATCACAGTGACCTGACTTCCAGCCCCTAGCCCTGTCTATAACCCCTGGAAACTTAATCTATTCTCCACCTTTATAATTTTGTCATTTTCTGTAATGTTACATAAATGGCATCATATAGTGTGTGACTTTTTGAGATTAAATCTTGCCAGTCAGAATAATGTTTTTGAGATCCATCCAAGTTGTTGCATATATCAATAGTTATTTTCCTCCTTCTTAGTAAGTAATATCCCATGGTAATCATTACCTATTGGACATTTTGGTTGTTTCCAATTAGGGCTGTTATCAGCTCCTGTGAACAGTTTATGGTGTGGGCATGATTTGATATATCTGAGATAAATGCTTAGGAGTGCAATTCCTGGTTCAGATGGTAAATGTGTGTTTGGTTTTAAAAGAAGCTAACAAGCTTTTCCAGCTAATATTCTTACCAGTAATGTAGGAGAGATCCAGTTTCACTCCATCCTCGCCAGCACTTAATATTGATCTTAATTTTTATTTTAGCTGTTCTAGTATGTAGTGATATCTCATTGTGATTATATAATTTGTGTTTATTTCTCTTAATTTGTAATGTTGAAAATCTTTTCATTACGTGTTTACTATCCATACATCCTCTGGTGAAATATTTTTTCATGTCTTTTTGCCTGTTTTCTAATTGAACTGTTTACTTCTTTATTTGTTAAACTCTGAAAGTTCTTTGTATGTTCTAGATATGAGTTTCATCAAATAAGTGTTTGCAAGTATTTCCTCCAGATTGCATCCCCTTAAAAATGAACCTTGGAGTTTGAGGTGTAATTCAGTTGTAGAGCAAGTTCCTGGTTTCAGTTCATATTACCGCACTCCCCTAAAAAATTTTTGATCTAGAATTCATACCTTATACAAAAGATAACTCAAAGTGAATTACTGCTTGTATAGTAAAACTTAAAACTTTTAGAAGAGGAAAAAGTCCATAGACTCGGGCTTGGTGAAGAATCCTTGGGCCTGTATTAACAAAATGAGTACATTAGACTTAACAAAATAAACAGTTTCATGCATGAAAGATGTTAAGAGGATAATTGACTTTACACTGGTCACTATGATGGTTTGAGAAAGCCTAGGTAGTAAAATGCTTTTGAATCATATTGTAGACTAGTATAGGCAACTCACACACTTGCTGATCTTAATGCCTTCTTTACCTTCTTTTGCCAGTACCATTGTACCTTTTTAAACAAGCTGCTATTGGAACTGTACGGGTTATTCTAAGTCCAGATAGTCTTTGATTTTGTTCTGTTCTTTGCAGTTGTAAGCATTTTGTTGGCCTTGCCTGTGACTGCATATTGATTTACCCTCTTATGTGGGCAACTGACAATAATTAGAAAAACATTTTCTAGTTTGCCATTAGTTTGCAAAGCACCAGTTAAGCACATATTTGTCAGAAGATGGTCTTAGTAAGTAAGAACTTCCTAATTTTTTATGGCATTGTGTGAAGGGGATGCTCATGGTGTGCTTCAGGACATCTTACATGTCTTGAAAGATTGCCACCTGAATTCAGACACAGATGCTCAGAAATCACTTAATCTGTGAACAATCAGAAACATGCTAGTGTAGCATCTTCACGTTTTACCTGGAGAGCTAGCCTTCCTGTTACATGTATTTTCATTAAGTATTAAAATTTCAATGATTCTGACCTACATCGTTTTGATTTCTGATTTGGAACTTATTTTGTGGTTTCATCTACCATGTTTATTTCTGGATAAAAATACATGTATTACTTGACAAAACAAAGTTCTATCTTGTGGATGTTGCCTTCACTCAATTGTGGTGCTATGAGCCTTAGGACTATTTAGATAAGGACGTGAATGTATTTCATTTGAGAGCAGTTTTGTAGGACCATCCCCTACCTCCCTAAACCCCTCCCCCGCCTCCGGTCATTTTGATGAAGAAGAATTATTTGACCTCATTCCATAAAATAAAGATACATGTATTCTCTGATGTATACTTAATATAAATATTGGGAAAGCAAGGGGAGTAATGAGACAGGGTTATCCTTTATATTAGAAACCTAAAAATTAATGGTATAGTGGAAAGAATTCCAGCTCATAGGATCTATTAATATTTGAAGATCTTTATCACCCAAAAAATTATGTAGAATATAGAATATGTACTTTGCTATGTTGGTGCAGGGAGAGAGGGGTTGAAAACTGTTTTAGGCTACCTGAAGTCTCTGAATGGTGAGTGATTGGATTAAGAGGACAAGGAAAAGGAAAGAGCCATGATGGTCACAATTAGGCATGGCTCTCTGAAGTTTTACCTCTTCATCCATGTGGTATCATTTACTGAGATGATGATGATTAGGAGAGAAACATACTAAAGGAGTAAAGCAAAAAAGAAAAGGAAAAAAAAAGGTTTTCTTTTGGGCATACTGAGTTTGAAGTGTTTCAGATACCTATTTAGAGGTACCCAGTAGGCAACTGATTATATGAGTGCTAATATATCATTATTGATGATCATTATTTAGGAGTTATCAGCATGTTTATCACTAGCTTTTAGCCCTTTAAGGATAATTATCTCCACACCTTCTTCGCTGGGTGTGTGTGTGGGGGGAGACATACATATGATTAAAGAGTCATATAATTTCAGGGGGTTTGTGGACTCCCTGGGACCTACACATTAGCCCTGAATTAATGTTTTCACTTGTTCCAGTGTCAGTTACCAAAAAACATAAACAGCAAAACTACAGATCATTTTAAAGCATTTCAGAATGGCAACGATTATAACAGTAAAGTTTTAAAACTTATATAAACTATCATGTGTGGGACTTGGATCTGAAGAACTTCAGTTTTTTTGTTCAGAGAATGCTAGTGATGTTTCACAAAGTGTATTGTATCCACAGAAAGAGCCTTGTGTAAGCAGATGGCATAGTGGACCTGGGGTGGGGAGCTACCATAGGTTAGCTGGAGAGCTTAGGTATGAAAAAATAAACCTTTTGTGGTTCTGGGGACAGGCCAAGTAGAAAAGCAGAGAGCAGAAGTGGCCCATAATACTCTGTGATTGTTACAGGCCACAGTGTGGGTCATAGATCAGGTAGAGCCTGGGGTTTTTATAATAGAAAAACCAATGCGCCAACTATTGGAAGAGATGGCCAACTCAGTGTCAAGCACCATGGATAGCTCCAAGGCAGCGGTATTACTTGCTTCTTAAGTGTCTGAAGCAAGAAAGGCTGTTTTTATCTGGAGTTAGCTGGCCTGGCTAGACAGTGTTGCTTTTGAGATGTACCATGAAAAATAGGTCACAGTCTTTTAGGTTAATACATAATTGCAGTATTGATAGTACCTTAAAAATATTACTGTAGTTCAGGACCGTATCACACCTGTTTCTGAATAACCTTATTTTGTTATGTCAGGATTCAGAAATAGGCATTTATGTGAATCTTAGTGAATTTCCTAGGCCACCTTGTCTTTGAAGGCATTTGAATGAACCTCACCAACCCAGAGACTATCTCAGTCTTTGTAAAACTCCCCACCACCCTGTACTCCATACATGCTCTCCAGGGATAGTTCTCCTTTTTACTTCCAGATTGTGATATTTTGTACCATTGCTCATTCATTGTATTTGGAGATACTTCTTTTTGCCCTTTAGTTCAGATGTTCTCCTCCACATTAAAGAATAAGTAAATAGAATTTTTAATAGAAGGAACTTTAAAGATCATCTAGATGTACATAGCTGTTTATAATTTGTACCATACTTTTAAAAGACACGATCATAGTACTTGATTTTAAAAGAATGAGTGCTACATGGTTTTTGGTGTTGATGACCCCCAAACCATGTTGGTAGCAATTGTTAATAGTGCATAAGGGCTATCAGAATGTATTATCACTTTAGAAATTCATTACAGAAAAAGTAAAAGTAAAAACCTCCTTTCATATTACTTTTAATCTCATTGTGCTCTGGCTTTTCTATTATGAAAGAAAATTTCCTCATTATTTGACTTTAAAATTATGGATTCTTTACCTAGAAAAAAACCTTCAGGTTTATTTATTTATTTATTTATGTGGAACTGGTGATTGAATTCAGAGTCCTCTCACTAAGTTATATCTATAAACCTTCCCCCACTACTTTTTTTTTTTTTAAGATCTTGCTAAATTTCCCAGGCTGGGCTTCAAGTGGTGGGATGACAGCCATGTGCCTCCACACTAGGCCCTTCAGATAATCTGTGGTTTATCCTTGCCGTTTTTTAATAGGAACAGTTGAGGACTGGAGATACTTGCTCACTGTCATGTTTTGTTTGTCAAAGTCAGATCTACAAATTCCTTTTTTTTTTTTTTTTTTTGTATGGGGATCAACTCATGACCTCGCGCTTGCCAGGCAGGTGCTTATGCCACTGAGCTAAATCCCCGCCCCCTAAATTCCTGCTTTTTAAAAATAAAAACATGTGCATTGCCTTATGTTTTAGAATTTTTAAATTTTACGAACACTGACTTATTTCTAATAAATTCTGTTAATGTGTGCAGTCTGGATTTCAGTCTTTATTGAGAGGTTAAGGGACCTCTTTTGTAATAGATAAAATAAAATTATATAGCTTAGCATTTTTATGGTGGTGTTTGTGAAATTAAAGCAGGTTGCATTCTGGGACTCTTAATTGTCTTAAGTGTATTATATACTGTACCAGTCAAACCCAGCTGAACTGCAAAGTGATGTTTTAGAAATTTTCCATTAGTTACTTCAGGCTACAGAAAAGCATGACTTTGATTAATCTTTGCTTTACAGAGTGAAGATGTTGTATAATTCTAGAGACTACCACACTGTTAATCCTGTGAGAAAAAAATGTGAGGATATAGATAGTTGTGAAAGTAGTATGAGAGGTCTGGATGTGTCCTAATAGGGCCAGAAGTTTACCAGAATGAAAAGAGCAAAACAAAAACCAAAATAAATTAAAAACTTCCATCAAAATCTTAGGTCTTAAGTAATACTGATTTTGTTTTGTTTTGTTTTTACTCCTTTTAGAGATAAGTAGGAATTTTTGGACACATAGAAAAGGCATAGTAGCTGCCTGCCAGAGTAATGTTTGTCTTCGTTGATAGTAGTGTCCATTTTCTTGCTAAATTTAATGAAATATTGTACTCATAGAATTGGTTTCTGGTATTCTGAATTGTAGCAGTTCTGATCTCTCTAGGAAGATGTGCAAACACAGTAAGTGTCCCCAGGCTTTAAGATGAATAATTGAAAATTCGTGACTGATCTGAGTGGTGCCTTTATTTGGTACTTTAGAAAGTTATCATAGTGCAAAAGGGAGGGTTTGGGTAGGAAATGGATCCTGGGGCTCCCATTAGACTGGCTCATTAAGAGCATTCTGTGAGCAGTTCCAAGCCCTGTCAGATTGAAACTGTCTACTTATAATAGATATTTTGCCATCCTTGACTGTCCTGAAGTGAAATTCGTATGTAAAATTAACACTTCTCACATGTAACATTTTAAATGTTGGCATAATATGCTATGATAAGCAAGAAAGAAAACTAATTTATGATATTTAATTGTGTACTCAGGTACTGCTATCGCAGAAAATAAATAGCGATCATATATTTGCAAATGTGCATAGTTTGGCTATGAATGTGACAGCCACATTGCAGACTAATAAAAGCATTTTATAAAGCTTAAATACAGTAAAGTAATAGTTTTTTTTAGGTGACTTTCTGAAATGGCTAAATAAAGTTCCTAACGTGATGAAGTACAGCTTTTTCCTCGTATGGAAGCTGCATTCTTGGAAAATTGAACATTAAAATGATACAAAACTCATTTTGTGTTTATATGTTGAATGGAATTAGATCCTTGGCCCAAGTAAATTATGTATATTTTTTGTATGTTTGTTTGTTTGTTTGTTTTGGCCTGTGCATGACTCGATAATGAAAAGTTGTGGGTTATGGATTATGGGCTTGTCGTCCCAGCACATGAAGCCTTGCCCATTAGCTATTGGTAGCACCATTTGTTGTGGCAGACCAAATCACTTCCATGCATTTACAAACTATATCCTAAAGAATAGTATTGTCTCTGTTTAGAACTACATGGAGTTTTCTGAGTAAAGTTTTTCTCTTATTAGTGTACCTTCTTTTTCTATTCTTATTCCTCATTCCTGCTAACTTGTGACAATATATTTATAGTAAACATTTTTCCTACATTGTGTATAACCTTATATTATGCTGCATTCCTTTTTAAAATTGTATTTACCACTTTTTAAAAAAAATCTTTCTCACTTTGCAAAAAATGTAAGCTCTGCAGAGGTAGACTTTTTTGTCTTTGCTCAATGCCTCTAATAATGCCTGTATGGTTGTTTTATCTTTGTTAACTGAATTAAAGAATACTGTGTCAGTGTTTCTTTATTATTTCCAAATGTATTCTATATCATCATAATACTAAATTGTATTTTCTTTCAAAAAATACATTCTTGCCTTGTAACTAACTCTCTTTTGTACTGTACCTGTGTGTTGTGTTCTCTACTCAGAGTCCTTCTTACCCTTTTTCCTTCCTTTTTTCACTTGACAAATTAATACTTGTCTTTCAGGTTAGTCATTCTAACTGCCTGCCTGGTCTTACCAGTTACCTTGTATCCTGTCACTAGCATCAGTTAATTTTGTCATCACCTTGTTATTTTGTGTTTATTTTTATAATTATACTTAATGGTTATGAAACTTACTAGTTAACTTCTAGTAACCACTGATGTCAGTTAATTTTATCTGCAGTGCTTTACTTTTTATGTTCACTTAACTGATCATAATTGTCACTTGTTCCATCTTTTAGCTTTCTTAGACGTCTGTTTCTTTTTTGTGCTCTGAGCCTCTTAAGGGTCAGGAACTGTATCTTACTTCTTTATTCCCAGCACCTATAAAGACTCTTAGCGAAATTTTAGCCTGAAATAGGTTTTAAGCTGAATCTTTATTTATAGAGTTACACATCCTATTTTTGTGTTTGTATTTCTTACATTTTTGCCCCAACCAGGATATTATTTGACAGTGGTAAATGGTAGACATTATCAGTAGTTTTAATAGTTTGTGGACTAATTGACATATTAAATTTTTATTGTTAATCACTGGTTTAAACATTGATTTCGTATGGTTTCAGAATTCCTTATTGGGCTTGTAATATTTTAAAGTTTTGACTTCTAAAGATTGGTTGAATAAATGAGAAACTAGATGTGAAAATGTTTTTAAATTGTAGCACGCTAACCACATCTGTTTTATGGTTTAGCTTGTTCTCCAGAGTGAGCTACTGTTAAGTGAGAACAGGTATCTTTGAATAAGTTTTAACCATTAATAAAAACAACTGAGGGGGCATTACTGTACTTACCAAACAATTGTACAAAAATATAATTCTCCTGAAATGAATAGGATACTTTCACAGTTTACATGTTATCTTATTGGAACCATACTCTGACCTATGTGATAACATCACCACTTTATACTTGAAGAAACAGCCTCAGTTTTTAATTTTTATTTTATTTACTTATTTTTGCAGTACTGGGAGTTGAGCCAGGGCTTCATACATTCTAGGCAAGCACACTACCACTGAGCTACATCCTGGCCCTTCTCATGTTGAGACAAGGCCTTGCAAAGTGGCCCAGGCTAGTCTGGAACTCACGATCCTCCTGCCTTAGCTTCCTGAGTAGCTGGGATTACAGGTATGCACCACCATGTCTGGTTTAAGATTTTATTTTTGCCCACAGTTCGTCAGTGGTAAAACAAGGATTCATACCCAAGTCTTCAAATGCAAATCATTTGTTCATTCTATGTGATGCCTATGTTAGAAATAAAGAATATTATATGTTTAAAAACATACATAAAACAAGACTTTAACAAAATAAGTTGATATTTTCTTACTAGTCTTTTAAACAGCCATTTTTTATTGTTGAATAGACTTATAGTGTCACCCTCAAATTTGAGTTGAACCCGTTTCTCTTTATTTTTTAGTTAAATGCTATTCCTGGCACATCTAGGACTTCCTAAAGACTTTTCCCCCAAAAAAGGCAATGATTTCAATTCACTGGGGTAGTTTATTCAGACGGGCAATAAGAGCCTGTTCTGGTTTGCCATTTTAGGACATCTGACCAGTTTCATGAGCTTTATATTAGTTTTTCCTCTTTTCTTTTATGCTACTGAAGGTGAATAAAAGGTAGGGTGATCATACAGTTCAGCCCTCTTGGTTTATGTGGTATTCTATGACAGTCATTAATCATGCCCTTTCTCACTCTTAAAATTATCTTTGTTTGGATGATCATTTTAAAAAACTCTTAGTTATCTATTGCTATTTAAAAATTGCCCCGAAGCTTAGCTCCTCAAAGTAACATTTATTATCTGACTTTCTGTAAGATAGGAATGCAGGTGTGGATAGCTGGTGTCTCTGATTGAAGCTCTTTTAGAGTTACAGTCAGGGAATTAGCAGGAGCCACAGACTCATCTTAAGGCTACTTCTGGGAGAATCTCATTCCACATTGATTCACATGACTGTTGGCAGAATTTAGTTTCATGCTGTGCAGGCCTCTCCACAGGGCAGCACATAACTAAACTAAAAGCTTTGTTCAGAGAGAAAGGGAGGAATGGTGGGGAGGACTCTGAAGTTTCTGAAATAACAGCCTAGCACCTCTGCCACATTCTGTCCCAGTCCTCTCTCAAGAAAAAGAACTGCACAAGAGTGACTAGCAGGAGATGGAGGTCATTGGGAGCCATCTTAGAGGCTGCCTTTCAGAATCACCCTAATAAAAGCAAAATTGTTTCTATGTAATACTTCTGAGATGGAATGCAACTCCTTACTTTCTGCTGTTTTTGTTTTCCTAATAAAAGAAATTTGTTTCAGGCCCTCTCAATGATAGTTTTACAGTAGGTTTGAATATGGGAAATGAGTTCAGAGCCAGGTTTTGAGAACTTGCTGACTCAGCTGTTTGAATCCCTTTGCCAAAAGGTGCAGTTGTAGGTCTGACTGGTTAACTCTGCTATCCTTCATGGGCACAGACTATACCCTGAGGTCTACTGACCACTTGGCACGTTCACATTTTGTTAAGAGGATAGAGGAATCATCATGTATATAAATCCTTTATAGCTATAGGAAGCTACAGAAAATAACTCAAAAGAGCATTAAGGTTTTAAAGTGAGTGTCAGGTCACATCTTGAAAGGACAAAACATCAAAAACCCTCCTAAGCCCTTGCTTTTTCACCATAAGCAGGAGACAAGAAGGAATTCTAGTACTTTTAATATTTCTTCAGTAAAGAATAAATGCCCAAACTGTCAATCATACTGTTGTTGACAAGAATGAACAAATAATCTACAAATCCCCTGTTCCCTACACACATACACTCCTTACCATTCTAATTCCTCACCCCTACTCTGACTTGTTGATTAGCATTAAGCTCATTATCTCCTTTACCTTAACTCTGAGCCCAGGACTTCAGGGTTATTTCTTGTGCCCACGTAACTGCCTACTTCTCCTTCAGATCTCTTGCCTTTCTCTGTTCTGTTCACTGGTCTTCCCATGTGCTCAGCTTCTTCTCTGAACACTTCTTTCATCTTTTAGTTTATGATAAATCTAGACTTTTTGTTCAAAGATACTCTTTTCCAAGCTTTCTTCTCCAATTTTCCCAGCTAATGGCTCCTTTTCCTCTTCTATACCTCATAGCTCTCTGATATATGGTAGGATAGAGATGGTTCTTTGGTTCCTGAAAACCACATGTTTGAGTTTCACTAGATTATACAAAGTATAATCTTGATTATTTCCTTATTTCTTTATGATTTTAGCTTTTGATTCATGGCAACTCTTTGTAGTACTACTTTAATAATGATTTATAGAAACTTCATTATCTGTGTAAGTAGTCTTCTAAAATTCTAAACTTCTGCAATAATCATGTATTCCATCTTAGCTTGAGATACTTGGTCCCATGGTCATTTCCTAGACTTTGACCTTACCAAGACTAAACTATAACTCAGCTTCATAACCTCAACTTCAGGCATCCTAGCCAACACCTTCTCTCAAATCACTCTTCCAACTCTAGTACCAGCAGTCCTTCAGTCCTTCTGCTCTAGTACCAGCAGTCCTTCAGTCCTTCCATTACCTACAGTCTATTCTACTCCTTTTTCGATAGATCCATTGTTATAATCACACCCTTGCATATACTCTCAATGCATTTAACCTCTCTCTCTAGCTTTTTCATCCTTTCATCCTAGTAAAATTCTAACTCTGGTTAAATCCAGATCTCTTACTTGTATCTGCGTCTGTGCCTTTAAATGTAGCTGGAAAAAAATAGTCCTACTGATTGTTCTCATTTTAATTTATAATTACAAACTTTAAGAGAATTTTTGGTGTTCCTTAGAGGTATTGGTATAGTTTCCCAGCCTTGTTAGTGTATTACTGTTTTGCTTTGCTTTTTCTGAGACAAGGTCTCACTATGCAGTTCAGGCTGGCCTTGAGCTCACTTTATAGCCCAGGCTAGTCTCAAACTTGCAAAGATCCTCCTGCCTCAGCCTTCTGAGTGCTGGGTTTACAGACATGTACCACCATGCCTGGCTTCCTTGTTGTTCTTTAGATCATTGCAACTTCTCTTACTTTTACTCTTAGAAAATACATAGATGTAATCAAAAGAAAACTTCACAAGGTCTTACTAGCATATCCACTTAGTTGACTTCTTTTAGTGTTCATACTTTCCATTTTCTTTTTGATCAGCAGATCCCATTCCTCCTCAGTTATTCATGAACATTGTTTTGGATATTTTTATGCTCTTCATTTAGTGTCAGTTTTTCTTCTCTACTAAGGCATTTTGATCAATGTATAAAGAGGTACCAACTTATTGTATCTTAAAAAATAAGATCTCTTTTGACTGTACTTTCCCTCCAGCTCTCCTTTCCTATGAAATTCCTTGACAGATTTGTCTATATTTTTTCTCTAGTTCCTATTTTCCATTCTGTCTTTAATTCCCTCCTAGCAAGCTTTAACCCTACAATACTGCTGCTGTAAGGATAATTGATGTCCTTAAGTTCCTAAATCCAGTGATCAAGTCTTAGTCATTATCTTATACTAGAATCACTAGAATTTGACATAATTGGTCACGCCCGCCTTGAAGCACTCCCTCATTTGACTTCCTGAATTTCTGCCCAGTGCACTGGCTCTGGAGCATACTTCAGGCCTTGCTCTATCCAGGGTCACTCCTTTAGTGAGCTAATCCTGTTTATAAGCTGACGCTTTTCTGATTTAGATCCAGCCCACAACTTTTTCCTGAACTCTAGGTTTAACATGTCCACAGCCAGCTTGGCATTGTTACTGGGATGTTTACTAGTATTCTTAGTCCTAACATGTCCAAAGTTGAATTTTGGTATCCCGCTTAAACCTGCACCTCCCACAATCTTCCTGTAATTAACTGGCAACTCACTTTTTTAGGTACTCAGGCAAAAATATTAGTGTGACCCTAGCTCCTCTCTTTTGTGATACCCTACATCCTGTCTGACATTGTTTCCAATCTGACAGTCATTCCAGACTTCTGTATTTATCTGGAATTTTAATTAATCTTGTTACCTCTCTGATGTTCAGCCTAGTCTGTAGACTACATCATCTCTGCATGTCTGAAGTAATAACATGTCTGGTGACTGAAATAGCTCTGGTCTCCTGTTTGTCTTGTAGCCCCTTATCTTTGCCTACACATTTGTGTATCCTTAAAATTGAACCCAGAGTAATCCTTTAGAAATATAGGTTAAATCATTTAAATTGTGTCATTCTTTTCTTTTTTTTTTCCCAAACCCCTCTTATGGTTTTCCAACTATAAAAATCAAATTCCAGGGCCGGGGATATAGCTCAGCGACACAGTGTCTGACTGCTAAGTGCAGGATCCTGTGTGTGATTCTTGGTACAAAAAAAAAAAAATCCTATCCTTTTCTTTTCCTTCCTTTCCCTTCCCTTCCTTTCCCCCCTTCTCTCCCTCTCTTTCTTTCTTTCGACAGTCTCTCACTGTGTGTTTTAGGCTGACCTTACACTCACTGTGTAGTCCAGGCTGACCTGAACTCTGAGTAATAACTCCTGCTTCAGCCACCAAAGTGCAGGGACTACAGGTGTTTATCACTACACATGGCTTAAAAATCAGAATCCTTAAAATTACCTACAAGGCTCTATACCAGGGCTGTTTAGTGTAAAAATAATACAGAGCTATGTATGTCATTTGAAGTTTTCTAGTAGCTATATTACCAAAAGTAAACAAATGAAGTTCAAATTTTTTAAAACTAAACAAAATTCAATTTCTAGCTGCATTTCAAATGCTAAAAAAACCATCTGAGGCTAGTTGTTACCATACTGGATAGCATAACTCTGTACTCTCTGGGTATTGTTCTTTGATCTCATCTCTTACTTTCTTCTTTGCTCATTCTACTGCAGCTGTAATGTTCTCCCATTTTTTAATTATGGAAGAGATCCCATTCAAAGCCTCTGCATTTGTTATTTGCTTTGCCTGGAAAGGTGTGTCCCTAAACTGCTGCACGATGTTCCCTTCATCTTTGGTTGTTTACTCAGATGTCACAATTGTGAAAGGTGCTTTCTCTGACCAACCTATTTAAGGTCTGTACTGGTTGCCTTCTGTCTTTAGTTTCTACATTCCCGAACTGTATTCTAAAAGAAAAGAAAGAAGAAGAGAGCTGAGATCTGTAGAGGAAAGCAGTGCAATAGAGCAATTATCCCAGCTAGGCATGTGGTGCGCATCTGTAATTTCAGTACTGTGAGAGGCTGAGACAGGCAGATGGCAAGTTTGAGCCCAGCATGGGCAACTTAGACCTTGTCTAAAAATAAAAAACGGGCTGAGGATGTAGCCCGGTGTGAAGGCCCTGGATTCAATCCCTAGTATCACTAAAAAAATTTTTTTTCTATATAGCTATACAAAAGAATAAATATGCTAGGTAAATACGCAGAATCTTAAGGCATATGTGTTAAAACCCAAGTATAATAAACCGCTCTTTGGTTTTTTTTAACCGTACCAGGAGACAAAAGATGTTGTGCTATAGGGAATGAATATCATAAGAAGCCTTATGTGTAAACCAGGAGAATGGGACAGATGATTATTAAGAGTCTGACTCTGATTCTGTTATTTTGAGGAAAACATCCTGTTAGATGCTTTGATGGCACCCACCATGGGCACAATAATTTTCATCATTTTCACTTGTTTGCTTTGACTGTTTGGTCTTTGTAAATGGAGTTCATCTTAAAAGCAATAGAGTATTTTAGTTTCTTATGAGGGTATTTTGGTAGGAAGTTCAGAGTATGAAAATATCTATCACATTTTGATAACTTACAGTCAAGAAAGTAGTTTGTACAGTTCTTCATATTTATTTTTGGTGACTTAGAAGTTAAAGCTGGTACTGTGTCATGGGAATTAGTATTTTACTGATTTGGGTTTTGGCTAAACTGAAAAGTTATTTCTTCTTTCCTATAATAATTTATTGCTAATGGGTGGCAGGATATAAGCACATTCCACCAGAAAGAGTGAGGAGGGGTTAAATTTTTTTTCCTCTGGTTCTCTAATATAAATTCTTTGTTTTAAATAATGTTAAGTACTGAAAATTAATTGTAAAAAAGTATTACTTGCCAAAACAGTGCAAGAAATAGCATATAAAGTAAACTTCATAATACAAGATGAGGTAAGTGTCCCTTACCCTCTACCTTTACCCAGTTCAGCCTTACTCAGTTCTGTTGGACCTATAGACCACCCTGGTTCTGAATTGTTTTCCTTCTGAGAAAGTGTGAAACTTCATTAATGTAATTTTCGTTCACATCTGCCTCCTAGCCATGAAGCTCCTTTCTCTAATTCTGACTTCCTCTTACACCTAGACTAACATGAAGCCTTGGCCCTTTGCTTTGGCTGAAAACCGATTTTCTCTCCTTTAGTGTGTTCTAAGCAGAAGTAGCATTCCAGTCTGTTTCACATACATAGGTGACATTCAGCAGTTATGAATGAAGTCTGTTTCACATGCATAGGTGACGTTCAGCAGTTATGAAGAAATGTAGCTTATTTCTTAGCACATATGCCCAGGCTTTTTTTTTTTTTCCTGACAAAACTTGCAAGGCTTACAAAAAGGTCCCACTGTCCAGTTGTTTTTACTGAGCACTGGATGTCTTCTTTCCTAAACTACTCGTTATATTGTCACAAGCTTTTCGCAGAATAATTTACAAAAATAGTTAATGTTTTTCCCTACAAATCTTTTAAATGAGAGAGTATAATTACATTGATTCTCAAGTTCTTCTGCCGTTTCATTTCCAAAAATTTGTAGTATCCTGTGGACTTTATGTTTTTTAATTTTTAAATTGATGTTCAGCATCTGCAGTTGAACACTATAGTTTTCAATTACTTTGATACTTGAGATAGAAAAAAAATCACATGCCCCATATAGTAAAAAGGCAAATAGTGTTTTATAGGACTCTTAATGCATCTTCCTTAAGTTAGATTATACAGTTGTTTGATGTTGTGGGTGATGCTGTGAATTTATGATTTGCATGGCTTCAGATGTCATAATTTTTCCCCCACTTTCTAGGAAGTAACAGCTAGCAGTCGCCACTATGTTGACAGGCTATTTGACCCTGATCCCCAGAAAGTTCTACAAGGTGTCATGTAAGTAGTATGTATTTAAGAGTCTATCAAAAAGTCTTGTTTGTTTTCATGTTTTAAACTGCCAAATATTATAATTTTGAAAATACAGGGTTATAACTGTTTTTCTTAAATTGGCTTCTTTTCAAAAAGACTGCTTGGCATTCATAACTTTTATTTAATATTTTACTGTAAAGAGTCATCTGTTAGTTATTAACTGACATGATTAGCTGTATTTTTTGAATGGATACTTGTTTTACTTTAAAAAATACTTTGGAGAATGCTTTTGCCTCTTTAATAGTCACAAAAGCAAGAGAATAAAATTGATCTTCTGTAATTGAAAAGTAGTGAGTAAATAGGTTAATAGGTTTTATTTTGCTTTGTTTTTTCATTGTTACAAACTGTCACTCAGTCCCCTAGTGATGTTTTAAATAATCAGAATTTAGAAAGTAGTCATTAGAAAATTTAAATAAACTCTCAGTAATTTTAATGAGAGGAAACAGTTATAAGCAACATACTAGATGTGATTGTACTTTTAAGAAATAAAGTGAAACAGGCCTGCCACCGTGGTCATGCCTGTAATCTCAGCTACTCAGGAGGCTGAGGCATTAGGATTCCAAGGCAGCCTAGGACATTTAGCAAAATATAAAGGGCTGTGGTACAGCTCAGTGGTAGAGCACTTGTCTAGCGTTAGTGAGACTCTGGGTTCAATCCCCAGTACTGCCAAAACAAAACCAAAAAATGAAGTGGGACAGCTGGGATGAAACTTCAGGTGATTGAAAGGTGAATTCTTTCTCTTTTTGAAGTTCAGCGTATGCTCTTAACACATTCGTTCTAAGGGTATTCCCTTAGAAGGTCTAGTATAAGGCTCCTGATGAATTTGGGAAATACACAGCACCAAATTTGGGAAATTTGGGAAATACACAGCACCCTCACACAGCACCTTTGAACTGTGTTCAAAGGAAGGGTGCAAAATAGGTTAAAATAAGAGACAGTTGAGATAGCAGTGAGAGTGAGACACAAATGAGTGAACCTCTTTCTATTTAACCTGTTAGTTTTATCAGCCAAATAGTACTGTTGGTTTAAATCTTGCTCAGCCATGTCAACTATTAAGATGCTTTGTTTGTAAAGTTTTGTTTTTGTTTGATGGCAGTTCGTATTAAAAAATTCATCCCACCATGAAAAAGGCATTATTGAAGGATGCCTGGGAGATAGAAATTTGTAAAGAGAGGCAAGATAAATACCTAGGGCTATTCAGAGTATGCTGGGAGAGAAGGTAAGGAGCTGGTTGGGACCTTTCTAAAGTACTTGATACTTTATCTTTGCATCTTCTCAGTTTACAGAAATAATAGAAGATGATATCTCATGTGTGCTCATTGTTTTAACTTTTGACCTTGACCACGTGACTGGAAGACTTTAATGATGATTTAATCAGCTCTTTTTAAGACTAGCTCGATTATTACTAGGAAAAGTGGAAATCAGTACAGACTTTACCTGTACACAGAAATTAGTTGAGGGAATAGGTTTAATACCTCTCCTTAGATACTTCTGAGACACAGCCAGCCAGGTCTGTTACAGATAATTCTAAATATCACACAGGACTCTTCAATATTAGTTTAGTTGAAAACATCAGACTTAAGTGTTGAATAAATGAAAGATTTTTTGTTAAATAAATGAAAGATTTTTTGTTAAAACTTGTGTCTTGAATTCTATCTGATGTAAATAGCTAACTTAAGTGTTTCTGGTAATTTTGAGAAATTTTTAAGTTACCAGAGAAGATGACAGCTTTTTAAAAGTTGTGCACATCTATAATCCTAGCTACTTGGGAGGTTGAAGGAGGAGAATTGCAAATTCCAGACCAGCCTGGGCAACTTAGTGAGACACTGTCTTAAACAATAAAATGAACTGGGGATGTAGCTTAGTAGTAGAGTGCTTGCCTAGAATGTATAATGCACTGTATTTAACCCCAGTAACACCCCCACACACACAAAAGATAAAAGAACATTGAGAAAGATTAAATTATAACAAAGCAACTAAGAGGTATATAGTTTGATAGCCTTCATGTCTTTGGAAAAGTTATCAAGTCTCAGATACAACTGTCACCTAGATAAAGTTTTCTGTGAAAAGTGGGTGAAGTAAAAGGTACATGGACTTTGGAGTTAGACTATGGTAGGTTCAGTCCTTGGTTGTGGTATTTCCTGTCAGGATTCTTTCCTTATTGTGTGCTTAGATTACTTGCTTTCCTTGAGCCTTCATTTCATCATCTGTAAAGAGGGAGTTACTGCTCCTCTTCCTGTGTCTTTGTGAGAATTAAGTAAAAAAAATTAATATGGATACCCACTAGTTGGCAATAAGTAGTTACTTGGTATTAGCCCTAGTATAAAGTAATTTCAAAACTAGGATGATTCTTTTCAAAGAATGAAAGGAAAAATTCAAATAAAATTTCAAAACAGTGTGAACTGAAACAAAGAGACAGAGAGAGAGGAGCCTAGCCACTGAGAATTCTTGACTCAGTCAAAAGAATACAAATGACAATGCCCCAGGGAATTTTTTTTTTTTTTTTTTGTACTGAGGATGGAACACTCAGACTTCACACATACTAAGCAAATGCTGGAGCCACTGAGCTAAATTCTTGGTCCCTGCTCCAGGAATTTTGATTGCTGCATATATAACACTAAAATCTGTTCATATTTGAAGGAACAGATCACCCAGTTGTTTTCTACTTTCTGTCAGATTAGAGCTGGACTTATGGAGGTTTATGGAGTTTATAAACTTCCTAGATAGAAACTTTCTAGATAGAAATATTTGTTTTCTAAGCCAGATGTGGTGGCACACACTTGTAATCCTGCACTCAGGAGACTGAAGCAAGAGGATCATTGTGAGTTCGAGACCAACATGAGTTATAAAGTGAGCTCAAGGCCAGCCTGAACTGCATAGCAAAGCCCTGTCTCAAAAGACCAAAAAAAAAAAAAAAATTGTTTTCTGACTTAATTCTTTTTTGAACTACATCACTGTCTGAAAATTAATTGCAGAATGAAAATTAACTGTAGAATGAAAAATGAATTCTAAAGGAAACTAAAGTGATACTTAGGAAAGAGAGTTACCTATTACCTATTCTTCCCTTTTTGTACACATTCCATTTTGTACTCGTGCAACCATTGAGTCACACAGAGACTATTATTCGGACTAAATAGATAGGTGGAAGGGAGGTGGCCACAGAGTGTAAACAATCAAAGGGAGTGCACTAATTTTAGGGAAAGAAAAGACAAGCTGAAGTAATTAGCTTTAAATTCAAAATTTGTAATTGGAGCAACATAAAACAATTGACAATAATTACAGCTTTGTTTCCAAGCCAACATTTGATTTCTATCAGTAAAGATTTTGACATACTATACTAACAGGAAAAACAAAATAAAAAAAATTAAAAGTGAGTGTTAAATTTATATCATAGTCTGTAACTAATTACTCAACTGAGTTAAAGTGATAACCCTACCCATATAAGAAACTTTAAAAAAAAAACCACTTTTTTGTAGATAACTCAAATCACAAAGGACTGTTGCATCTAGTCAATGAGTGTAATCTTACTGAAAAGTCGTAATAATATCAGAAACTGCATAATTTTTAGTTGAAGAATGGGGAATTATCTTTTTTGTTGGTAGTGCAGTATTTAGCATAAACTTGAATGATACTATTGTATCAAAGATTTGAATGTAAAGTCAGGTCCTTTTCTCCAACAGAACAAATTTTCATACACATAGTCCACTAGGTATGAAGTAAAATACAGAGAGGATAGGTCATTTGTGTAAGTCATATACTGTTGTCTTTGCAACTGTAAGACATAATCAGTATGTATATCAGATGAACTACCCTACATTGCAAATTCTCATGTGTGGATTCTGTGTGTCGCTTTGAAAACAATTGCCTGGCGTTTTTTGGCGAGGATATTGTATTGGTTCAACCATGTTAAGTGTCACACTGGAAGAACAATAGCTTTTTTTTTGTACTGGAGAATCGAACTCACAACCTCATGCTTGCTAGGCAGGTGCTTAGGCTGCTGAGCTAAATTCCTGGCAAAGAGCAATAGCTTTTCAAATGTTTTCATAGCTTCTGAGTTAAAGCTACTTAAGTGCTGTGTATGTACGTGTGTGTTGAAATATTTCCAAACTGGAACTTTTGATTTGTTTTTACATAGTGATTTGCAATTAAAAGATAAACAGATATTTTATGTGGCCATATATTCACATTCCTGTGTAGCCCTATTGATACCCCTATGATGAAAAACAAAAACTATAGTTGTTTTGGTAGTTTCAAAGTTGAATAGAATTAGAGCTAGACTAGACTTCTTTGGTTAAGTTTGTAGATGCTATTGAATTGTGTGATTTTCACCAGGAATCATTCTGAATTGTCTCATGAAGTATTTTAATGTACTGATAAAATGAATTTATTTTGGTAATGGATTATTCAATTTTCTGATTCTAGAAAATGAAGTGCTTTTGGTTTCAGTAGAATGTTAACAGTTGTGTCTTCAAGCATGAACTAAAGATGAGTTCCCATAAAATGAAGTGTTTGGCTTTTGAGAAGTTTTAAGATAAAAAGTTAGGTTTAAGTATAATTATAAATTACTGTCCTTTAAAAAAAAACTTTAAAATTCCCTAATACATTTAATCAGTTATTTTATAAAGCATTATGGGTGAATATATACAAAGACAACTTTATTACCAGATGTAATGAAGTAATCCTGAGCCTTCTTTGAAGTTTAGAGAATTATGATTTAAAAGGATGGCAAGATTATTCAGAATTTATTAGATCAAGCTGACAGTGTTTGGCATACAAATAAGCTGTTTGTATGTGTATATATGTTATATTAACTTTCAGCATCAAAAATAGCTGTAAATTTGAGTGCATGTGTCTTTCATATGTATAAACAGCTTGCTTGCTGCCATGTGATTCTTTAATACTATAACACTTTTTTTGATGTTCTTTGGAATATTTAAATATATTTAAAATACTAACATGCTAAAAGTATTTAGGCATTTATTACAATGCTCTTACTAAATTATATTCTTCACTTTTGAAAAATAAGGTGATTTGTAATCATATATTTTACAACAAAGAGTTAGGTACAATGAATGTCCTTATTTCTGAGCCATTATTTAATTTTAAAGATTATATATTCACTTGTTAAGAAGCTGTAAGATGCTATGTATAATAGCCAGGCATAGTGGTACATACTTGTAATTTCAGCACTTGAGAGATAGACAAAAAGATCACCATGAGCTGGACACCACCCTGGGTTGCCTAGTGAACTCAAGTCAGCCTCAACTACATAATGAGATCATATTTCAAAAAACAAAACAAAACAAGGAGCTATACAGAAAGATTAAATATTTACATTAGAATTTTAAATAATTTTATATAAGTCAATTTTATTTGAAGCTACATATATTCTAAAAATACCGGTAATTTATTTATAAAAATTAAACTTAGGTTACTGTAAATGCTCAGATCTTTTCAGTTTATACATATGGTAGTATATTATAAATGCCTGTTAAATTGATATAGTTTACTATAAAATGTTTACTTCCTGAATTATGTAAAAATAACTTTAGTTTGACTAATAGATCATCGTCTAATTCTTTTTACAATGGCAATTTGCATATGCTCAATTGTTAATTTGACATGCAAACAATAATGTGAATATTAATATGCTTTAATTGGAATGTTAATTTGTATATTTCATTTTTAACCATGCTTGGAAACAGAAAACTTACTATCCTTGGATGTTTAGATGTTTCAATCTCCAAAAATAGCATAATAATAATTATAGGGGGAGAATAGTATATTTGTAATTCTCAGCATTCAGATAATTTCAGAAGTTGTTTACTATGTTGCTTTTTTGTTAGCTATCCACAAATATATGTCTTCCCCTATGTACAGTAAAATTTCTTATGCACAGTGAATGTTCATAAGTAAGTCAAACCTTGTACTCAAATGGTAGTTTTTCAGTATCCAGTATAATGTTTGGCTACTTTATAGGGTGAAAATGATTATGGATAGTATAAGTAAAAAGTAATTCTGGTTCACAATGAAAGTGATATAATTGAGTTTTAGGTCTGTAGTCTTCAGTACTTTAAAGATAAGTTTTGTTTTTAGATGCTAATAGGCTTTCTATTAAAAATTATGTTATTTTTGACAAGTAAATATACCTGATTGACTAAAACTGTGTTTCTCTAACACTTTTTTAAAACATTTCCAGATCCTTTTAAAAAACATTTGCTACTATTTTAATAGTAAAATTTAGTGTTTAATTTCTCTCTTGGTATTAACCACCTTGATAATGCTCTTAATTTATTTAGACATGTGCTGTAGTAGGGGCTGTACATGTTGTTTTAATATTTGAGCCCCATTTCTTTCATTAATCTCTTTCAAAATAAAGAAGGAAAATGAAGTAGAAAGTTTAACCTCCATATAAAAGGAGGTGCCTCTTAAGTCCATTTATTAAGCACAAAAATTTAAGATTCCATCTAGCTTTTAGCTGAAATTGTTACTCCACATACTCATGTTTGGAACATCTCAGTATTGGCTTCTGTCATTCCCCAAAAGTGGGATATCCTCAAGACTTCCTTTTTTGCCTTTCTACTGAATATTCTTACTTCACCCTCAAAGGCAACACAGTCTATCAAAGTCAAGGTAGGTCTTTGCCTTGCAGAGGGATTTTGTTTCTCTAAGTTTCCTGGTTTTTTTGTGTCTAGACACAAACTAATCACTCATGACATGCCACATATTACGTTTCCTGTACCTATGAAATCATATTACCTGCTTCCTCAAAATGTTCTTTGTATTAATAATTCCAATTCTGCTACTGTAATTACTTTCATATAATCAAATACCTAGGTGTGTTGATTCTTCAGCAGACATTTATTGAGTGCCTAGAAAATACCAGCCATTGCACTATTTGAAAGAATGAATAGTATAGTCATTGTTCTAGAGGATCCAAGTCTAATGAAGATATCAGATTACTACAGAAATAATCTAAGCCAGTGATGGTGAATCTTTCAGAACTTTCATTGGTAACAAATAGCCCACATGTCATGGTTCACCACCGCTGACTGACCTATAGTTTGGTTAGTAAGTACTGTGATGATAAGAAGTACAAGGGTCTTGGGACCACAAACGGGAAGCACCAGTCACTTAGATTGCCGCTCTTGATTGTAGTACCAAAGCATGTCAGTACGTTCCACATTTAGTTTACTTCCTCAGGCATTGTATCCTCTGTGCTACGTCTGTGATCAAAAGCATAATTGTTCCTTAATCCATCTCCCTTTAGTTTGTCTCTTTTCCCTATTACTTTTCTAATTTTGTTTCATGCTTCCCTAAAGGGGACTTTCTTTTTTCAGTCTAGGCTTTTTGTACCACCCCAGAAATGTGCCATACTCATTTTCAAAATGATCTTCTATAAATGACTTTTAATTTTGTTCTGGCCATCCTTTTATCTGAGTACTGACCATTTTCTAAGATTTTACATAGTTGCTGCTATTACCTCAATGTAATTTGTTAAATTTATCTTCTTTTTTTATAGCAGTTAAAAAGTTTATCGTATAGCATTGCCTTACATTATATTATTTTCTCTCCAGAGAGATTGTAAGCTCTTCAGATCAGACATCCCTGTGATGTTGTTGTATATTTCATAAAGCTTGTTCAGCGCTGTGCTCAGAAACTGTCAAGTTTGAAGTAGAACATTGTCAACATTAAAAATTGATAGGGGGAAGATTATATTCCTTTGACCTCGTGGCAAAAGCATGTTTGATTAAAATTTTTTAAATTTTTTATAAAAATGTAAAAAAAAGGAAAAGGAAATTAATTTACTAAATTAATTTTTCTTTGCTATCAGTTAGTTATAAATGCCAAATTGCTGGAGGTAACGGAAAAATCATTTGGCATAAAATACATGGGTTGAGATGATTAGCTTTTCATTTAATAGAGTATGCAGTTCTGAAAAAAGCCCCAAACCTGAGTTGTGTCTTCCTCATCTGTAAGATGAAATTAATATTACTTAAGGTTGTGAAGATGAAATGAAGTAGTGGATATGAAGTACTTTGTAATCATTAGGATGTTATATCAATCTTTGATAGTTTTATTTTGGTCACATCTTAGATGATAGTTGAGTTCAAATTTTACAAAAATACTTATTTCTAGCCGCATGTGGTGGAGTATGCTGTAATCCCAGCACTTAGCAGAGTGAGGCAGGAGGATTGCTGCAAATTCAAGACCACCCTGGGCTACAAAGTGAGTTCAAGGCCAGCCTGATACAGGCCAGCCTGTATAGTGAGACCCTGTCTTGAAAAGGCCCACCCCCCAAAAAATTACTATGTGATATATTTTCTAGAATCACTAAATAGCAATAGTAACTTCTCTGTTATTTCCAGGTCAGGTTTACCTTGTTCCCTATAAAGAGGAGCAGACTTGTATTCTAATGAAGTGGGTGTGTGATGAGAGAGGGCTTCTAGCAGGGACACCTCTAAGCCAGACCCAGAGGACTGGACTTCCTGGAGGGCCAGAAGTTAGCTGAAGGAACATCTAAGGAAGGGAATAAGAAAATGATGAGACAGACAGCTAGACCACACTGTTAAAAAAGGGGTAAACGTGATGATTGTCACCTCATTTTAATACTTTTTAGTGATGATCTGCTGGCATCTCTGTTTGTAACCACTGAGTAGAACTTACTTGCTGAGCCTCGTCATCTTTTTTCCCCTTCTAGCAGAGGTATGTTTACTATTATAGACAAAGCCAAAATTCTTTTTCCTTTGACATTACTCTGTTGTATTAATTGTGTTTTCTGTAGTCTGTATTTATTCTGTAGCCACCGGATGCGTCCTTCATGCTTTTTGTAAACTGGTAAAAAGAGGACTGGAGGGTCTGGGATGTGTTTCAGTGGTGGAGGTGCTTGCCCATCGTGTGGAAAGGGGCCAGGGTGAGGGACGACAAAAAGAAACTAAAAATTGGTTTTGGAGGGGTTTTTGCTTTCGTCTGTAAAAATATTTACTTTGGATGTTTGGCATACATTCATAAAGTTATGCAGGGACATACATAAACCTCATTTCTGCTTAGTGTAGGAAGAATGGAAAGGAAACTGGGAAAATACAAGGTTTTGGAGTTGTAAAATACGGTAGAATACCCAGAATAACACATGGCACAAAATACACTAAACATATAGCTGCTGGATAAGCAAATGTGCTGCATGTAATATAGGCAGGACACAATAAGAGAAGGAAAGATAATGAAAGTATATGGCTAGCTGCTAGGTTAAAATCTCTGAGCTAATGAATTGATAGTAAGCCCATAAGAAAATAACAGACATTCATAACGAGGCAGGAACCTAGATGTAGTTTCTTATAACTGTTCTTTATTTTAATCATGTATCAGAACTTGGTAAAAACTTAAGTAAACTTCATTCAGTTTAGTCTCATAATGAAACATTTTTATTAATCTTAATCATATAGCAGATTTGAGGGATAGTTTTCCAGGAGGGATAAATCAGACTCTGTAAGATACAGTCTTACGGAGCTAATGAAAGAAACAAGCCAGTAGTTTCAGTGTTTGTTGACTCAAGACTTATAAAGATGCTATTCAAAAGCTTGTGGGAACAATCCATTTTTAACACTTTCCTAGTTCTTAATGCTTTTTTTTTCTGTAATAAATCGAAGGTGATAATTATGGGAAAGGATTAAAACTTTTTTTTTATGATGCTGAGGATCATACCCAACGTCTTATATAAATTAGGCAGGTGCTCTACCAGTGAACTGTACCCCTACTCCATTACCAGGTATTAAATGCCAATGAATATGTTTGGTAATGAAAATATATACTTATTTGTTGATTTTGTTTTTTGAGTCATTTCCCCCCCTTTCGGCAAGATCTTGTTTCATAAACTATGCAACTTTTTTAGAATTGTAACTTTCAAGGTTGGCCAAAAAAAAAAAAAAAATTGCTATGTATGATCTCTGCTATTTGAAAAGAAGGAAACTCAGATGCTTCACAAATGTTTAGGGGATTTTCATTGGGATATAAAAAAATGGGTGAGCTGAAAAAACTTAATGCCATCTAACAATGATCTTAATATTCTCAGACTTCTTGTTTCAAATATTTTATAAATATTCGGGTACTATTCTGAAATTAAACTCATAGTAAAATATAACTTATAAAATTTCAAAAATAATGCCTTCCCTTTTTATAATACAAAAAATAAAAATATAAGTTATTATATTGCAATGTAAATACTTAGAGCTAACTACAGGACAATACTTAATGTGTACAAATGTAGACTGATTATGTATGTGTGGTATGAATGACTCAAATACAGTGAGTGCCACTGAATGTGTGATCTGATTTTCCAAAATGATTAATTTTTGATAAAAAGTGTGTGTTTCATTTGTAGGGTAAATATAGTACTGAAAAGTTCAGCTGGACATGGTGGCATCTGCCTGTAATCCTAGCTCTTGGAAAGCTGAAGCACGAGGATCACCAAAATAATGAGTTTAAAACTAGCCTGAGCTACATAGCAAGATCTTGTTTAAAAAACAAAACAAAACAAAAAAAAAACACCACCAATACTGAAAGATTCAAGTTATTTTAAAAGTACATTATGCAGAAAGAGCTTTTTATTTGTAATCTTGTGGCCAGAAATTTCCAGACATTTTTCCAGACTTGTGAAATACCCTTTGGGGGTGACAAATGTCCTCTTTCCCACTTTGAGGGCCACTATTATATAGAAGCATGTAGTGTTCTAGTTTTCTGTATGAAGATAACAGACCTGACAAATAAAAGGGAATATTTTTAAAACATTTCACTGATACTTGTGTGTTTGTTTTAAGCTATTTTTTAGTTTTGAGTTATTTTTAACTCACATGTGCTCTAGAGCCAACCACGAATTTGTGAACTGCTTGGTCACTGGTAGAGTTGTTCTTATTGTGGAATAATTCTATTCCTGGTGTAATGTGTGTAGAATAAAAAAGACTAGTGAATGCTATCTATAAGAAATATGAATAATTGTAATAATTTTTTATCAGTTTCCTTAAAAGATGACTGCTTAAAATAGTAAAAATAGAACAAAGGATGGGAAATAGAAGTACAGTTGCAAGGCTCTTGAAGCCCATATGAAATGGGATAATATCACATAAAGAGTGTAATAAATGATACAGTGAAAGTTCTAAAGCATCCATTAAAAAAATGGAATATAACCCAACAGGGTACAGCTAATAAGACAAACAGAGAAAATGGAATAATAGTCTGAACAAAGTCAGAAAAAGTGGGGAAAAGTGAACAAAGTAATCTCTGATACAAAGTCAGATAAGTTTCATGAACTCCCTTCTCCCAGACCTTGAGCATTGAAGGTAGCCTAAATTCTTTTATATTCAAAGGTCTGGTCCCCTTTCTAAAAGAACTCAATTTTGTCTTTATTGGAAGTCTCTGCCATTACTCAGGGCATCTCCTATTTTGTACACTACTCTCCTGTTTTACAGCTTCCACAGTTACTTGTCACCTATCTCTGTTCCATCTCTTTAGCCCACCAGGTGGAAAAGGATCAGTGCTATGACTATGCCACTAATATCTACATGCCAATCCAGGATATAGTATGACAAAGTGGAATAAGTTGAGCTTTGATATTTGTCTGTGATGTCTCAACACTGCACCTTTTTTTCTTCCTCTGAATTCAGAGACATGAAAAATGCTGTCATTGGAAACAACAAACAGAAAGCCAACCTCATTGTTTTAGGAGCTGTTCCAAGGTATGTTCGGAATCAAACACTTTTTTTTCTTCTTTTCATGCTAAGTTTCACATGTATTTCTTATCCTCAATAGTAAGATCCTCTTTTTAATAGTCTTTCCTATTTTTAAAATGAATCATTTTTTTAAAAAAAGGAAATGTTTTTGAAGTGCATCTCTAAGGAAAAAAAAATATATATATATATATATATAATATGTAATACCAGAAAATGGAATGAAAAGTGAATATGTTAGTACATTCACTTTTCAGAAGATCATTGCCTTATAATGCAAGAGTTTGCTGAATACCCAAGCAGTGATACTTTCTCCCCCATCTCTTAGAGCCCTTGCAGTTTTTGTGTGGGTGAGTAATTTATTAGGAGTCTCAAGACCTTTTTGAATTTAAAGTGAAAAAACCCTGCTTGATTTTTTTTTTTCTGATTTTAAGAATTTTCTGTTTTTTAAATTAACATAGGAAGTTTGATTTGTTCTTCTGATGA
The DNA here is from genome assembly GCA_004027295.1 of Dolichotis patagonum. NCBI lineage: Eukaryota > Metazoa > Chordata > Mammalia > Rodentia > Caviidae > Dolichotis > Dolichotis patagonum. The sequence goes on from PVJX010003056.1 coordinate 79,006, forward strand.
CCTAATGAGCTTCATTTTGGCAGGCAATAATAGTTATATAACTTCTCTTTGTCTCCTTTGCTACACAAAACTAAGCTTTATATATAGTTATTGTAAGTTTTTATTTAGACTTTGAAATGTTGGCTTTTTTCTTTTGATACAAAGTTAATGATTTCAATGTTTTTAACATTAACAACTTCAGATATATCCTTTAGTAGTCACAAAGCTCTTAGCAGCCTTTTTAGGGGACTTGTGTTTTAGGGAACATAGAGTTTTAGAACATAGAGTTTTAGTTTTAGGGAAATGGTCATAGGTGGTAAAGGGTCAGGGTTTAAAGACTACTTGTTTAGCAAGCTGGGCTGTAGTGGAAATGGGAGGATTTTCTCATTTTGCAAATAAAGATGTAGACAGAGAAGAAAGCTTTCCTGGCCTGAGGAGCTGCCTGAGTATAATTTAGGCTAGTCCTCTATTGTCTCAACACTACAGCTCTATTCAGGACCGACTTCTAGCTGAAATTTAATATGCAACAGTACCTGATATTGGGAGTCTTCATATTCTGCTCCCCCAGGAAGTAGCAGATAATGTGGATTACAGTTTCAGCAGAGACCTCATGTGTACAACTTTCATACCTGCAGTTTGAGATTATTATGATAGTCCTTTTTTCAAAATGAAAATCTCTTCTAGACTTTTTCCAGATGTTTCTTTATTGAATTAGCAGGTGATATAAATAAATAACCATTACTCAGAAGGATTAGGAAAATCTCAACCATGTTTCTAGTTTGTAGAATATGCTGAAGCCTTCTCTTAACACACTTGTCACATTTTGTGTTTTAGTCTCTTTGTTTATTAAGTTCTTTCTTTTTAGATTGTTATATTTGCTTCAGCAAGAAACGTCAAGCACTGAGCTAAAAACTGAATGTGCGGTGGTACTGGGAAGTCTTGCTATGGGTACTGAAAATAATGTCAAGTCTTTACTGGACTGCCATATTATCCCTGCCTTACTGCAAGGTATGTGGGAAACCCTTTTTGCATCAGTAAAGATTAAACTTAGTTTTTAGTGCTTTAAATTCTGGTTGAAAGGATAAATGTCATGTAATTTCCATTAATAGGACTACTGTCCCCAGACCTGAAGTTCATTGAAGCTTGTCTCCGATGCCTACGTACTATCTTCACCAGTCCTGTCACTCCAGAGGAGCTACTGTATACAGTGAGTTTTGAATGTTGTTTAGTCGTTAATTATATTTCTTTGATAGCCTACTCCTAATTGGCTTAGCATTTCCAAATTCCTTGAGAAAAGTCTCAAGAAGTATTTGAATTTTTCCTTAATAAATATCAAATGTTTTAGGCTTTGTAAATAAACAATAGTTTCAGACCTTGAACAGTTTATCAGTTAAAAAGAAAAAGGGCCCATTTTATCTCTTTATATGACAAATTAAGAGAGTATATTTTATGCCACTCAGTTTGGATTCAAGTCCGAAAAAGTAGGTTTTGTAGAGAAGGTAGAATTTAACCTGGGTCTTACATGAATGGGTGAGATTCAAAGAAATGGAGTGGGAGGAGGCCATTTTGGGGAGGATCTGTGTAAGAATTGCAGTATGGTAGGCAGAATGATCACTATGGGGAGGTCATGATTGTTCCAGCTAAAGAGGTGGGTCAGAACCGGTTTCTAGGAGGCTTACTTGCCAGCTAGAATCAGAGAATACCTATGAAAGAGAATCCAGAGATGTTGGGAGTTGATGGTTTTCAAAGCCTCAGGGATTATGAAGTGATCTTTTAATCTATTGATAAGACTTTTAATAAAAATTATCTAGACCAATATTTTTGAAACAACTTACCTACAATCAATCCTCAGTGACAAATATATTTTCCATTGCTTTTTCTTACACATGCGAACTTGTTTGTGTATGTGTTTGAATCCTGAAACAAATATCACAGCAGTTACACAAATGTGATGCCTTCTACTTTCTATTTTGTTTCTCATTTTTTTAAAAAACAGGCCAGTTGTCTCTGAGCTTACTTGAAGAATCAGTTGTCAAATTGAATGCATACAAATCTTGAGATCTTAGCAAGAATAAAGTATTTCAAGCATATAACCAAAAAGAGGCATAGCAAAACAAGTGTGGAGAATGGGGATGTCCTATGACTTCATGGTCCATCGTTTCTCCATTAGACACATCCTCTTCTGTCTTCAGTGATACATATGGTTTGTAAGTGAGATTTGTGGATCACTTTACACAATAATAATTGTCTAAATTATGAGCCATCTTAATTTGATACATCAGAGTTTTGTGTGACATTCTTCAAGAAGTCATGCCTCATAAATCGATAAATTGTTTACAGTAGTAGTTCTCAATTGAGCATGTCCCAAAATTACTTGGAGGGTTTTATTAAACACAGATTGCTGGATCCTGCCTCTAGATTTTCTGATCAGTAGTCTGGTGTAGAACCCATGAACTTTTACTTCAGGTCTGTGGAGTGCATTCTACTCAAAGCATTCCATAGAGATGGACTTTGCCAATATCAGTCTGTTTCCCTTGAATTGTATTGTCATCTTTACAAAGAAATTAAACCAGTCATTTGTCTGCTGCACTCTTAAGAATGTCTTACCCACTGCAGCCTAGGGATAATAGGATGATGCTAGCCAGCAGTTTGAACTCCTTCATCACTCTGTAAACTGATTCATGTCTCACTAATGAATCATGGTGCATAGTTTGGAAAAATCCAGTTTAGGCCAACATAACTGCTTTTACCTGAGAACAATTAAGACCCAGGGAGGTTAAATTTATGCAGTGAGAGAATATAAATTATGAAATGTCTCCATTTGATACCTCAGATTTTTATACCTCAGAGACAATAAAAAATCCTGAAAGTATTAGATGAAGGGATAATCAACAGAGAGCAGTCTTTCAGTATAATTAACTGACTGTAAGTTTGTTTGTAACTCACTAGTTGTTAAGTCAAGCACTAAATAGAGACGAGGACAGTCTAGTCAGAAAAGGGTAGGATTTCTAGTTTCAAATTCTGTTCATTAGATGAATAACTTAGGGCAATTATATAACTTGAGTTTTTTGGATTTTTTGTTTGTTACTTGTTTTTGTTTTCTGGTATTGGGGGTTTGAACCCAGTACCTTCTCAATGACTTGCTTCCCCAGCCTTTTTATTTTTTTTTTTTAAATTTTGAGTCAGGGTCTCACTAAGCTACACAGACTGGGCTCAAATTTACAATCCTCCTGCCTCAGCCTCCCAGAGTGCTGGGATTACCAATGTACACCACCATACCCAGTTTATGTAACTGTTGTTTGCCTCGTTCAATCATCTGTAAACTGCAAATATATAAACACAATTGACAGGGAGCAACATAACCCATAATGGGGTGGGTTATGTTGAAACTGTGGGAAATTGGGAACGAAGAGAACAACAGAGGGAAGGAGGTAGAAATAACTTTCAGAGGCTAAATAAAGTGTCTACTGCTTCTTGCTTTCAAGTTTTCTGTCAGTGGAACCTCTTGTTTCCCCTCCCCCTACCTGATGTTCACATTTTCTCTCTTCCTTTTCTTATTACTTATTTAGTACTTGACTTTGGGGTTTTCTGAGTTTAGAATTTTGTTTTTTAAACTCCTTGTGACAACACAGAAGGCAATACTAACAAATGGGGAAACAGCTCCACTTTTAGAAAGAATCAGTAGCTTTTTATTTTCCTGCTTAAGTTTTGTACATCTTGGGTGTCCCATCCCATTCATGTATATGTGTGTGTATGTATGTGCTGGGTTTGAACCTTGAACCTCATGCTTGCTAAGCAAGTGTCTAATATTGAGCCGCACCTCTAGCTCTTGGACATTCTTTTACTACTTGCCCCTGTTACCATTTGTGAGAGTCTTCAACGTGTGTCTGTGGACCAGAATAATAAGCTTTCTTGGGGAGCCGGTTAGGATGCAGACTGTTAGATCCTCTCCCAGTCCCTCAGAATCAGAATGTATAAATGAAGAACATCCTGTGGAAATTTACATGTACATTTCTACTTGAGAAGCATAGTTCCAACACTTGCAACAGCTTTGACTAGAAGTCTTAAGCTAAGTCCCTTTTTCCATCTGTGCTTCAGGCCCAATTCTCTTTCAGTATGGAATTTCTTTGGCATTTATAAGGAATTCTTGGAGAACCCTGAAGCAGAGCAGGTTGATTCGTTTCTTTCCTATGCCACCATCTAAGTCTGAGCAGTAGGCAAATAGTGGACTTTATGCCAGAAGTTGCTAATCATGTAAATTGTTTTGTGCAGATTGGAAATAGCAAACTAAGGTCATTTTTGTAAGATTGTAGTAGTTACTAATCTTACTATAACATCTCAAGATCAAAATTGTCAAGGTTTTATGTAGAAATTCTTGCTTATGAGCTATTATTGTATATCTTATTAATCACTTCACATTTTTGTTTCAGATCTGATTGAAATGAGATTGTTACATTTTTTAATCTTATTTAAATAATATTGTTACATTTTGATAATTCATTTAAAAGGAAGATTCATGCTAATATTGATTAGAGAATTTTTTTATGCCTATATATTGTACTCTGAGTAGCTACTTTGAAGATGACAGTATGCAGTGTATTAATTACTGTTATTCTCCTGTTATTGTGTTATGAATTTCTGTTTTACTTTTTTCAATAAAATCTTAAAAAAATACAGATTGTTGTATTTTGAGGATATAGGCTTTTTATGGGAGAGAGATTCAGTTTCCTGTCCTTGTATTTCATCAAAGTCCCTTTTCTTGTTTTTTACTTAGACAGTTTCTGTGGCCATGTTGCTTTTGTTCTGCTCCATTCTCTGATACACTACCATTTAGATCTATATATCTGCTCGTGGAAACACTTTGTCAAGTGTATGTGCAATGTCTCAGTTTCTTGTAGTCATTCTCTCCTTTTCTTTCACTCTAGGATGCCACAGTGATACCACACCTCATGGCGCTGCTTAGCAGGTCCCGCTATACCCAGGAGTATATATGTCAGATCTTTTCCCACTGCTGTAAAGTAAGAACCAGAGTAAATGTTTTCTATAATGTAACATCTTAGATGCTCTTAAGAGATGTGCCTTATTTATGTGTTCTTCCAAAGCTAATCTATAGATAGATAGGTAGACTTACTAAGGAACAAAAACAGGCTACTAATAATATTTATTGAAATTCTCACGTCTAAATTATTGCCAGCTCTTAAGCAATTAATTACGCAGGTTTCTGAGACCTGTTTGGGAGAGTTTAAGACCACAAGAGTTCATGTCTTTCCACCCAATAGCTGCTGCCTCATTAACCAGTAGATACGTGTAGCTTGATTTGCAGAAAGGCAAAAAGAAAAACTTGTTAAGAATCAAAGGATAGAAAACAGAGTTAGTGAACAATAAAATACCTTCACTTCGTATGTCTTCCTACTGTACAAGGCAATCATTTTAAATAGACAGGTGAGAAATAGAGAACCTAAGACACATTTACTTCTCAGCTATGAAGTGTTAGGTTTCTTCTTGATACTACATTACTGAAGGCCTCTGTGATATGTTGTGGTAGGTTGGGTTCCCTTGCAATTAATTTTAGAATTCCCCTGAGTAGTCATCAGTCCTGAGTTGTATGAATGATGGTGTCACTCCTTCCTTGGGCATTGGGAAATAGCACGCACATGGAATGCAGAATTCACAGTAACTCTTATTGGCTGTGATAATACACTGTATAATAATTGGAAGGGCCTGTTCCAGGGTAACTTTTCTATTTTCTTCCTTACTTGGCGGAGGCAAAGAGGTAGCAATTGTAGAACTGGGGTGAGGCAGATATGGCAGTTCCTTGCAGGACTAAAAACGCTGTTTTCTCTGCTTTTTGGAATAGAGTTTTGCAAGCAAAGGGTTATCTGTTCTGTAGTGCATCTAGCTTTTACATTTAAGTGGGCATGGTTTTATTAAAATGAGTTGAATTTTCTTACTGTCCTATTGTTTCTTTTCTTACAGGGGCCAGATCATCAAACAATTTTATTTAACCATGGTGCAGTTCAGAATATTGCTCACCTACTAACCTCACTATCCTACAAAGTAAGATGTTAAAAATATGGCTAAGTTTTTAACTTGTTTTTGGTATATAGAAAGAGGCCCAAATATTTTATTGCTTCTTTGATAAGTATAGGTATTGTGATGGTAGTGTTTATCGGTGAAATGTTACAGGGTGTATGCTACCTATAAATATTTTTACTGAGAAAAAAAAAATGTTGCCCTTCTATCTCCATTTGTTTTTCAGGATATGGTTGTGCTAATGACTTTCACCAGTGACTGTATTTCAGGTCTTTCCTGGTTAGGTTTTAGTGCCTGAGCTGCTGCTTGAGGTGATGCTTTCAAATATCAGTGGCTGGCTGTATGAGGAAGGACTAGATTTCTTATTTGAAGCCTTTTTTACCTAGAGTGACTCAAACTCATACCATATACCCACATATACAACAACATTTAAAATGTATTCTATTTTGTATTTCGAGTTAAAAAGTCAAGCATTTTCAGACTTAGACTTTGGGTATTGATTGTTGCCCAACTACCAAGTTTTAGCAAATATTAGAGCTAGTTATAGCAGAATGGGATGCAGTCACTTGCTCTTTAGGGCTGTAGCTTTATTTCAAGTGAGACCTGCTAGTATGTCTGTTTTCCCTACCTCAGATATCTGTTTAGTCTTGGTGAAGAACTCACAAGGATAGGAATGGGAATGGAGACAGACTGAAACTAACCAGAGGCAGGAGAAGAAAAGTATATACTAGAACTACTACCTCTGCCCTATGCTATGCAGAGGCTGAAATCAGTTAGTGCTTGCACATTAAGAAACAGTGATTGGGGCAGCTGTTTATTGTCCCATCACTGTCATTCTTCAGCTTCATTAATTTACTCTATTTTCTGCCATTTCTAATCCTTTCTACGCTAGACTTATTATTTTAACAACTGTTAAAACTTGAAGATTGTGGAAGGGGCAGGTGATCATATTACTCTCTGCTTCATTACCTGTGTCATTAACCTGTTCTGTGTTCCACTTGTGGGGACATGCTAGGACTGGAGACCACTGTCCAGATGAGGGGCAGGTGTCTTCGCATTCCCTGTGAGTGCTTGCCAACTTCATAAGGAAGTTATGTATAGACTTAGTCTCAGAAATAAGGATGAAATCATCTAATGAAAACTAAATGGAGAAAATGAAAGTGACAGCTCTCTTAGGACTCCTGCAAATAGTAAAACATACTGTATGCAATCAGGAAATTGAGCCCTTGGTACTGTTACAGGCCGATAATGTAGTTTTAAAGAATAGTAGCACAATTTATGGATATTTTAAAATTTAAAGTAGCCCTTCTTAAACTTTTATTTATACCATCATTTCCCTTGCTCTCTTTGCCTTTATTCTCTATCCCACACACCTTTCCAAGAGTGCCTTGTCATTTTCCGTTCAGTTCTCTGGTTTATAGTTAGGGAATAAGAAATGTCCGACTTGAAAGGAACTTGGTAATTGTTACTAAGTTCTCCTGTCTTATAAAAATTGTATCTTATTTAATAGTTTATTTTTTTATTTAATGTTCTTTTAAATTTGAGTAAGGATTTATCTTAGTTTTAATTACTATTTCTTCCTTACTGGTTTATCTTCTTTATTGCTTCAATATTAATTTTAACTTTTTATAATTAACTTTTACCATACTGTTCAGATACACAAGTATTTTTGTTATTCCTTTGAGACTCTCTTCCAATTGTTTTGTGTGTTTTGTTTTCTTGCAGTGGTGGTTTGAACTTTGGGCCTCATGTATGCTAAGCAAGTGCTATACTATACTCTATCCCACTTTTAGTTTTTTAAGCAGTGTTAAATATTATTTCTTCAAAGGAAGAATTTAGACTGTGAGACATTAAGATCATATTTGAAAAATAATTCGTGTTGTATTTGTTCATTTATGTTTACAGGTTCGAATGCAAGCCCTGAAGTGCTTCTCCGTTTTAGCTTTTGAAAACCCCCAGGTATCGATGACCCTGGTAAATGGTAGGCTGGAACTTTCAGTGGCACTTCTACATGATTTAATTTTTGAACTTTGTAGATTTGAAGAATTTCTTTAATCTTCATTGTTTGTTTTATGTCTAGTTTTGGTTGATGGAGAATTGTTACCACAGATATTTGTGAAGATGTTACAGAGGGATAAGCCTATTGAGATGCAGCTCACTTCAGCAAAATGGTAAAAGTCAAAACGTTGTGGGAAGAAATAGTGTTTTATCAATATAACATATTTCTTTTTAATATAGAGTATTTCTTGGACTGTTCAGTTTGCTCATTTCCAGTCTTCATCTTGCTTTGAGATTTTGAAATTTGAAGATCATGTGACTTTCTTGTGTTATATTAAATGGATGTGAGTTTTTTGTACCATTGTTTTATTACAATATGCAGAACAGGAACTCTGATATAACATCTGTCTGTGACTACAGAAAATTATTCCATCTACAACTTACTCTCCTCATATTTTGGTTGAAATAAAACAAAATTAGATCAAATGTAACCAACATGTATTATGCTAAGTATTAACCCAGGAAAATGGAAAGATAGAGAAATACAAAGTGAGAATTGCAGTTGCATTATCAAACATTAACAGATACACTGAGCACCTGTTGTTCAGGTTTCTAATCTAGTAGATTAGAACCCTGTGGCTCTCTAGTAGAGAACTGGGATTTTTCAGTGAATTGATTTTTGTCTTCAAAGCTGAGCCTTTGCCTTTGTGAGTAAGGTGATACAGTTTTTTTTTTTAAGTCATAAAAAACATCACAATAACGATAATAGCCAGAGAGATTTCGGCCCTATACAATACAGTTAGAAAAATTTACTAATATTTGTTATACTATTTATATGACTAAATTTCAGGTAAGAGAATATCAAAATCTCCCTCAAAATAAATGGTAGGACTGTACTTGATTTGTTGTTGTTGTTGTTATTGTTGTTCTTGCCACAAAATCTTAAAGGCAAACAAATAATTTTTCTTTTAAAATCTTAAATCTTGCACACAAACTTACTTTCCTTCATTTTATTCCAGTTTAACTTACATGTGTAGAGCTGGAGCAATTCGGACAGATGACAATTGTATTGTATTAAAGGTAAGCTAATTAATTTTCTGAAAAACATGAAAATTATATAGTGATATATATGTTGATACAAATATTGGCATTGCTATTTATTTTATACATTTATCTTTATGGTTGTATGCATAACATAATACTAAAATGCTATTCTTTTCAGTAAGATGCCATATAGTTCTTAGAAATTAGTTTTAGATGTATTTGGAGCATCAAAGTGAAATATTTCCTTATTACAATTTTTTCTTTTTCTGGTAATTAGAAGGATGAGGAAATTATTAAAAAATGTAAAATTCAGGTGAGGTGGAAAATGTGTTTTAATCCTTGATTTTTTCATTCCATTCACTGCACAATCTTGTACGCAGTTTGCCGGTTCTACAGATAAAAACTTCATGTCATCCTCACAACAATAAAAAGTTTAATGAGACAACAATTAACATATTAAAACAGTAATCATCTTTGTGGTGTAACAAAAATACACCTGAACTTAAGAAAACCTGGACAAGAGATCATCCCTGAAAGTCCTAAGAGCTAAATTCTGCTTTTAGTTCCCACACTACTACTAACTGGCTTGGTGTCCTTTATTCTTTTGTTGCCTCAAACTACTGATTATGAAAATAGAGGCAGTAATTCCTGCTCATCTACCTGTCACAATGATTTTGAGTAGCAGTATATTAAATACTTTATTTGCTATAAAGAACAAAGCAGGTAATCAAACTGGTCATGGTATTATTTTTTGGGTGAATTCTTTATCACTGTCCAAGAGCAAAAGCATATTAAGACTATTTTGCTTTAGTCTTCAGTGAGGAGAGTTGATTTACTTCATAAGATCTAAGAATCTCATAAGTAAAGAGCTCTGCATTAGAATGCTGAGGACTGCTATACAATTCATTGGTTTATTTATTTCTTGTAACCTTGTCTCATTAGTAGAAGTGTCTTCATGTAGTACTTGAAAACATTAAATTCAAAATGTCATAAATTTATGGTATCAGTAAGTATTAGTAATTGTAATGTTAGGAAAAGTATTAGTGTTCCCTTCTGAAACCTAGAATTGAATATAAAGCCTAATACGAAATCAATAGTGAATGATAAAGTGCTAAATTCTCAACATAATAGAAATTTATAAAACAGCTGAACATACTTGATGCAGTAGTTGAAGAAGGCTTTCTGTAACTCTTAACATTTCGATTTCTGCTTTGACATTATCCTTTAAATTAGATTTATCACCCCTAGAAGTAGTAAATACATGCAGTGTTTTTATTGGGAGCCTAATATAGATAAATTACCAAGACCATACCGAGATTTTTGAAAGACCTCAGAAATAATATTGAACTAGTGGATACCACAATCATTCCAACAAGTTCTTGAGAAAACCTAACAACCGTGATTGATGTATTTCACTCACATTTTAGGAGAGTTGTTGGACTCTTGAAAAAGGTAAGATCACTGAATTTTTAAAGTTGTACTTTGTTTTTGCAGCTCTAGATAGTAATCCTCAAAACAGAAAATAAAAGTTGTTTCAACCATCTATTCATTAAGGAAAGGATAGCACACTTTTTCTAAAGCAGTCATGCCTGATTAAAGTAGTAGATCTCTTTTAGGTAAATAAATATGCAGATGCAAAACCATCAGATATGATTGATTAGGGATTCCTAAATGTGTTTTGTAAGATTTTCAACAAAATTTCAGGTCTTATCACAAAAAACTTATTAGAGCTTCTGTTAATATGGTTGATATAATAAGAGTTTAGTGTACCAGTGCAAATGATTAATTTGCGCTGAATTTTGTTTTTGCATTTTAAAAAATCTTTTGTCTCTAAAAGTCAATACAGGAAATACTTAATCACAAACAGGACTTCCAGTACAGAACATTGAGTTGATTCATCACTATATCCTCTTCATCAAGGTTTTACCTTAACAAAAAGCAAATAATTCATCTCCCTACCTTTCAGACATTGCCTTGTTTGGTTCGGATGTGCAGTAAGGAAAGATTACTAGAGGAGAGAGTTGAAGGAGCTGAAACACTCGCATATCTGATTGAGCCGGATGTTGAGCTACAGAGAATTGCTAGCATTACTGATCACCTCATTGCCATGCTTGCTGACTATTTCAAGTATCCCAGCTCAGTGAGTGCCATCACTGACATAAAAAGGGTATGTTCTCTCTGACTTTTTAGCAGCTGAAAAGAGGAATTTTAAGAAATTTTTCTTACTGTTAATGATTTTGAACCAGTTGATAATTACTGGTTGGAGACCTTTTAAATAAATGAATCTTTTGTCTTTGTTAACATAGATGATACTGCTTGTGAATTTTTTAAGGCAATTTGTTTAATGTTTATTTTCAGGAAATATTTTATTAAGCATATAAGCAGAAAAAAGAAAATTGCGTCCCTGGATTCCCAAGTAAACCCCCAAAGTAGTGGGGTATCTAAACTGGCTATGACCATTATGTCAGCATCACCTAATTCTGTTCAGAATCACAGAGTCACCTCAGTTGCTATATTTTCGTACTTTAGGTCAAAGGTAATTTCATTTTACAGTCCATTACAGTCTTTTGTGGGGGTTTTTTTCCAAGCATTTTCTCATTTTCTTTTTTCCATTTTTTTCAGTTTTATACTGTGGTTTGAGCCTGCTAGAGAAAGCCAATGCACCATTTACTAGTTTGGGAGCACCAAACAATAGAGACTTTTTCTGAAAATAGAAGTTCCTTAGAATGTACAAATACTGCTTTCACTTGTTGTTTCTCATCTTGTTTCCATGTTCGTTTCTGTAAACATGAGAGATTCTAGGTTAAGGAGGTTGTGGTAGAGCATTGCTTCTTAATTAGTGAGTACTCAGTACGTGATTATGACTGTTTTTGATGCTGGTGGTCTCCCTGGAATCATTTTCTTGACCTCCCTCGTGCTTCTGAATTTATTTAGCACTTAATATTATAAATAAACTATTAAGAATAGTCTTTTCTCTGTCTTAGGAAGGGCAGAAAAGATGATACTTGTACGAGTAATATATAATACTTTGCATTTTAAAGTTATGTATCTGTTCTTCCTTCAGTGGTGTTGTTTACCTAGTAGATGTGATAGAGAAACCCTAACCAGAGCCTCATAAACACTCTTTTGAGTTTACTCCCTTGACAGGATAGAGAATGTTTTGCTGTACAACAGAGTTGAGGAAACAGTTTTAAGAACTGCTAGCATAAGAATGTACAACTTATTTAACTAGAATTTAAGAGATCATCTTTGCTGTTTTTCCATTTCATTTTCACCATAGTAAAACCAAAATAATAATTTTCATGAATGACTTCCTGTTGCCAAATTTGAGCAAGTTTTATCATCTTTAATTTTGGTGGTAGATTATCCAAGGGGTTTTGATTACAAAAGTGCAGATAACCCATAAGGAAAAAGCCTCATCTATTAATAAATGTGTGATTTTTTGCTGTATTTAGTCCAAGTCAGTATTATAATACATAAATTATGGCTAGAATGTAGTTAGAACTTTATGGTTACTTTGGAAGTTAACCAAAAATAATTATTATATGCTGTAAAGCTCCTCTCATCATCTATCAGTACCTAGTTTTGATCAAAACATTTTTGGAACTACCCTTTAAGAATTCCCTTAGAGCTGCCCTAAATGAATTTTTATATTCTACTTTGTATTTTGTGGAGTTTTTCTTATGCTAAATTATATTATCCAGGTAGATTGTTCTATCTTCACAAACCACACTCAGTAACAGTTACCTTAAAACTCCTTACTTGTTGAAGTTACATAACTGTCAGGTTTTTCTGGCTCATGTGCCAGTTAATTCTTTAGGAAGTTTCAAAAGGAGGTCTTAGAATGTTTTGAACAGCACCTACAACATGGAATAATGTTAATCTTTCTAGGGTAACTCCTTTGAAAAAAAATGGTACTCATTTGGATGAGTAAGTTATGGCTTTTAGTTTAAAATTATATTATTGATAGTATATCAATTTATATTATCATTAAATTATAGTTATTAAAAGTACTTGAAGATAAGCCTCTTTTATTTTCATGGTAGTTTATGGATAAGTCAGATTTATGGTAGAGTTGATAACTTCACCATGTATATATGTTGAAAGATACCATTACATTACAATAATCTGAAAATCTAAAACCACAATGGAAAAAAATGCCCTGAACATAAATGTTAGATAATCTTAATAGATGGTAACAGTTACCATAGAATATTGTTTATTTCAGAGTTTTCATAAAACAGTTCTGTTTCCATAAGCTTCTTAAATGCTGAAATTAGACCAATACTCTTTATTTAGAAAAACCTCCTGAAAACATCAGTGGAATAGCATTCAATGTAACTATCAACTGCTGTCTTGGGCCAGAAAAGCCTCTCAGTTTGCCTTCTTTTTGAGGGGAACATTTCAAAGAGCTGCTTGCAAACAAGCACCAGAGCCACTAAAACTACTGTGTGGGAGCATTGCATTTTTAGGTACCAAGACATTCACAAAGGTTTTTACTGTATCATTGTCAAATCTTGTGGAGTTTCCTCTTAGAGGCAGGCTGATTTCAGGTCATGCTAACTCAGACACAGGAAGGTCCCAGTGTTACATGAGCAGAATCCAAAAATAAGTAGAAAATTCAGTGGCAAAATTAATGTGTTAGTAGTTGTTAACCATTTTTTTCTTCACACTCAGTTCTTTTTTTATTGAAAATGTAATTTATGAACTGAGTTGGAACGTTTCTTTTTGATTCTTCTATAGCTTGATCATGACTTAAAACATGCTCATGAACTACGCCAGGCTGCATTCAAGCTCTATGCTTCTCTTGGAGCAAATGATGAAGACATCCGGAAGAAGGTGAGTCTGGGAGAGGGGCGTCCCCCAGTGCTGACAGCCAGCAGGCAGGGAGTGACATCAACCTGAAAGTCGTGGTGAAGAGCACTAACAGTGACTGTTTGAATATAATAAAGCAGAGTGACAAAAGGCATAATTGAAGAATGAATGGGACCTGGATTTGGGGGGTCGTTTTTAGAACATAGAATGGCATGGCCATGCTGGAATGACAAATAACTGACCTGCTTTTTTGTGTGTCATTAATATGGATTATTATGTTGCACATTTTTGCATGTGTTCTGATAAAAATCAATTTTAGCACTGTGAAGCTTCAGACACTTTGAAAGACCTAACACTAGAATTGTAAATGTTATTTATGGAAATAGCTTCCAATGCCATTGAGAAGTTAAATCTTTATTGTACATTGTTCTTTAATATGTGGCTTAGTTTTATGTTTTTAAAATTTTTTAATTTAATTTTATTTTTTTGCTACTGTGCAAGTTTAATGTGAATAAAATCTTTGTGGAATGATGATTTTATGTTTAGTGAGTGGTCATCTGAATTTTCTAGCTCTTCAAAAATGTGTCATTGGTATAGCACCCTTGTAATGCTACAGTCTAGTCTAACACTGAACTCCTGTTCTTTATAAGAATAATTCTATGTAAGAAGTGTAGTGTTGACTTGGCTCCCTCCAAAAACCAAAGGCTGAAGCTTACTACTCAAAAACACTTGTAATCTAATAGTCTACACAAGATGTTCAAAACTGTCAGTGAGGAAAACCACATGTTCTGTCTTTAGGAGCTTTATTTATTGAACATGGCAGTTTACTGCATCTCCCCATCCATATTGGTATTTTAAAGACCACTAAGAGAGAAATGACAGAGTATTGGCATTTACCATGACTCAGAGAAGACTTCAGGTCTGTTGAAAGAAGCTGAAAAAGAACTATCCTTGAAGATACTGAATTAACAGTAAGGTTAGATCCGTGAGGAGCTTTGATTTAAAATCAGTGCAAAAAGCACAACTAATAAGCTGAATATTTTCCATGTCTCTCAACCTGGTTCAGCCAACAAGAAGTTTTTGATCTCTTTTGAAGTGTTTTTTGTACTTATCTGTAAAAATCATTTTCGAGACCTCTAAACTTTAACCTGTCCGTTGCTACTTAAAGACAAACATACAGTAAAAGTGATGCAATATTCCCTATATCTAAACATGATTTATGGGTATTGAAACTGTTCTATTTTGTTCACTTTAAACATACAGTATATTACAAAAGAAGGGCTTTTATAACTTAAATGAAATGATTTGTTTTTGGATGATTATTAAGTCCTATTGGAAACAGAAGTATTTGACCATCCTTACAGCTTCAAAAGACCATGTCATGAACTGAAAGGGAGACAGATAGATCGTAATGGGAGGAAGTAGAATGTCCATTTGTACTTCTTTGTACTTTTTTGTTAATAAACTATTGTTTTGGAATTAATGACTTAACTTGTGATATCATGTTCTAGAAATACTTGCAACCTAACAGTTTAATCAATAGTCTATTAAAATTTGTATTCATAATATGTATAATTTCCTGGTAAGGCTAACTCCTGATTATTTCTGTAGAAAGATTATAAATAAAGACTAAGTTATAATTATTATAGTTTTTGTGTGGTAAAAAACTGTGACATTCTCATGTGATGGGGATTATATAGTTTTTTTTTAGGGTGATTCTTAATTTGGTGGAAATGACATGTTTAATTAATTTACAGTTGATAGTATCTACTGAAGAGAGAAGTTGTAAAATGGAAAATATAACTTTGTGATAAAATCTGCCTGGAAACTGATTTTAGGTTTAAAAACTCCATACTTTTAGTGTATAAAATGATAAATAACTTTTCCTTTGAATGCATGTATTTCTATTATGTTTTTTGAAAAATAATTATTTGGTTAGATTTTAATTTACTTTCTTTCTCCATGAAATATTTCTCTTATACTATGCCTTATGAATTTTATATGCCTTTTTGGTGTAGATTCTTAAAGTACAGTGTTTATTATTGTTTTATTTTTTAAGATAGTATTTATGCTTGCCAAAATGAAATTTCAGTTAAGTAAGTTAATCTGAAAGGCATTTCAAGGACTATAGCTCCCACCCTACCTCGGCCATCACCAAAAAATTAAAACAGAACCAAAAAACAGGTTTTAATTCAGTAAAAAAAAGATGAAATATTTAGTTGGTCTGCTTTTTAAGTTGATAATGGGAACATAATTTGGTAAATCATATGTATTCCATACCTATTATGGCCTGTTAAAGGAAGCAGAACAAAGAAGAAAAAACAAAAGCAAAGAGATAATTGGAGGTGTACATACCAATAAAAGAGAAGGACACCAGTCTTTCGTGGAATTTTACATTAATATTCTAAGGACTTGTAAAGGCCTCCTATGTTTTCGTTTCTTGCTGCCTTTTCTTTGAACCAGGCAAAATTAGGGTGAAGGCTGAATGTGATTTCTAAATTAGACATTTACTATCTTTAGTTTGGAGCAGTGTTGGTATAATTCCATGAAAAGGAACCAGCTGTTCCTAGAACCTACATAAATATTTGTTGAATAGATATCGAAATAAAAATGCAGAACTCATACACAGAGTGATATTTCCTTTAATATCCCTGAATCTCTCTGTATACTATGTGGGGAAAAAATTGGTATTTTAATCACTAGCTTTACATCCTTTACTCCGAGGCATACTTGTAAATTTCCTAACTTTTTGATATCCTATCAGAAGAGTGAAAGAGGGTGGTGCTGCAGAATTCTGCAGGTAAGAGTGAGAAGCATTACTATTGGCTGAGACATGAAGAGGGAGAAGAAATCCAAGATGGAAGACTGCTGAGCTTGGCAACAGCTGTAGCCTGGCCACTTAGAAGAATTCAAATTACCTGTGATAGTTAAGCCTGGTTCTCAGTGGATTGTAGTTAGGGCAAGTAAGAACATAGCAGGAATTAAGAGCTCAATAGAAGGGTTCAGAACATGATAGCAGTAACTGCGCTGACAACAATGCCAAATAAATGTTAACTCTGCTCTGTGTCAAGGGAAGTCTAGTTTCTAATGATAGCCTTTATTTACCTCATATTAGTACTGATTAGAAAGTAGAAGTCCAGGTCATGGGGCACTAAAAAGGAAGTCACAATGCCAAGAAAATAGGTAATAACTTTCTGATACTGGCATACTAGCAAATGGTTAATAGAGAGGTGCCAGTGACAAATAATCCTATAATTTTGAAGCCAGTTCCATAACAGAATTTGCTCTTATAAAGATTGATAGATTGATACTTAGTGATCATTAATTAGATTGGAAATTGAAAAAGTATTATTTCTCTTTTATCCTCCTTAAGGAACTAGTAGAATTTGTCAGAAATAGTAGAAAGGGTACATTGAATAAAATTGATAATAGTATAAATTGAAATACTAGGCAATTAATTAACTAGGATGCTTTTATTTTGATAAAAATACATATTACAAGTGTTAGATGAAGTCTTTGTTGTAGCCTTTGCTCTCCTGGGGCATGTAACAGGCCTGAAAAAAGCTTTCTTTCCGATACTTGAATATTTATATTTTAGCTTGAGGAATCTTTGGAAGAATTAGAATGTAAGCTCCATGAGAGCAGGCATTTTTTATGTTTTGTTCATTACTGTATTCTCTGCATCTACAACACTGTGCATAGTGGATAATAAATATTTGAAGAATGAATGAGTGGATGAAAAAACAAACAATTGGATGAATGAACTATATTGCATAAGCGTTAGTATCCATTATCAAATTATATATCATCCTCTTTCCATCAGGAACTTCCTTAATCTCACTAGCAATTCTATTATGTATATAAAAAGGGAAAATTTTAAACAGGGGAGAAAATATATATCTGGTCATGTAGATGAAATTTCACTTCTTTTTTTCTGTGTACTGGGGATCGAACTTGCAACCTTGCACATGCGTGGCAGGTACTTGTGCTGCTGAGCTTAATCCCCAGTCCTAGAATTTCACTGTATTTAACATAGAGAAAATGGAGGAAATTCCTGTTTTTCAAGAGACAGGCAATCCTGAAGGCATATCTTCTCACTTGACTATAGATCAAAGGGAGCATAATTTAATTTCAAAATAATTTTGACCATTTCTTAGAAAATATAGGAACTTTTTTCCCCTTCTCATTTGATTTAAATAATTTATAGGGTTCATAAGTGTGAATCTTGCCTAAATTTTCTATGGATAAAAATGTGCTTTTGTTTATAGAAATTAATCTGCTCCTTAGGACTCATCTTCTTCTGTGAAATATTATTGAACCTTTATAAAACATCTTCCTGCTTAATAAACATCTGGTTTTTAAAGAGGTCAATAATTTAATTCAATTGTACATAGACTGATTGAACTACATTGTCCAGTGGGTGGAGAAGGGGGTAGAAAGCAGAGAGGGGAGATAAAAGAGCCATTAAACAGCCTTCCAACTCAACATTTTTAGTAAGATCTGAGAAAGTCAGGGAAAAGTAAGAAATGACCATTAAGAGTTTGCTGAGGGCTCAAAGAAGTGTTTAAAACCAGTTAAAATATGCATGTTAATATCTGTGGGGCTATCCTTGAGTTAATTTGAAATTTAATAGCTCTAGGCTGTCATTTTTAGTGCTTCCTAAATGCTTTTTATTTACATTTTCAATAGCCAAAAACAAAATCTTAAATTTTTGTCCTTTGTGGAAAGAAAGTACAGTAATAGTGGGTTTACCTGCTACATGTGGGGGGAAAAAAACCTAAGGGTAGAATAATTTTTTTTCCTTTTTTTTTTGAGAAAAAATCTCACTTCTGCCCAGACTGATCTCAACTTCCTAGGTACGAGCAATTCTCTTGGCTCAGCCTTTCAATGAGTGGGGCTATAGGTGCCACCACCATGCCCATTTCTTGTTTTTGTTTTTCTTAAACTGAACTACTTTTTACAAAAATGATGTATAGGCAGAAGAAACTAAGAAAGGATAACAAAGAATAGTAACACTTTTTGTTCTACCTTTTTCTTAGCAAAGTAAGTTATAACTGCAGGGTCACAGTAAGATGAGATATAACATATTTTTAATACTTGGCATGAAGTCTGCCATATAATGGGTGTCTGATCAGAGGAAGCACTTACTACAGTATCTTAAATGATTTCACTGGAAAAATAAATACTGTGTTTAGTGTATTGGGAATAAAGGTGAACAACATTGGAAGTATAATTAAGAAAGGTGTGCAATGAAGAAAGTGATTTTATGTTATAAATTTCCAAAATTGTTATTCATTTCAGTAAAAGAATAGTTACATTTCAAAAATACTATACTTTTCTGGAGTATCTCTTATTAGTGGTGATGTTTTTGACTTACTTTAAAATACTGATTTTTAAAGCTTGTCATACCATGCCCCCCAAATTACCAAATGTGATCTTGTTTTACTTGGTATTAAATAGAATATATAATATAAATCAATAGTTAAAATTATAGATAATAGATGTTTTGAGAAAAATAAAAAGGCCAAATTCTAACTTCAGTTATGTGAGTGTTATCCTCCATGGTTGTCTTGAACATAATTTCCCCAAAAGGACATCATTGCTATGAAACTGAATCCCAAAATATGTTCACATTTTGAGCAAATGTAAATTTTTTCTATATTTTTAATGCTTTATAATATATGTTTGGATCAGTTTTTGTAACAGCTTTCTGCTATTTAAAAGTCTTCCTAAGCATTAATATTGTTTGTTACAGCTTGGTTTTAATACTAGTTGGTCTTGTTAACAACACAATGTACCTTCTTGAATTTATGTTTTCAATATTTTACAAAGTTTGAAAATTCTAAATGGTCATTTAAAAGGAATAGGATGAAAATTTTGTATTTGTCTCTGTCATAAAATCAGGCTGATATAAGGAGTTATTTCTGAGCTTTAGCCTACACTTAAAACAAAAACCTTAAACATTTTGCAGGTTTTCCACAGAATTAGCCCGTTAGGACTGGACTTTGCTACTGAATAGCAACAAGCTCATTTAGAATTAATAATTCCTTAACTTGATCTGTGGCTAAATTGTTAGTTATCTTCTTAAAGCTGACCTACCAAAGAATTTTAAATGAACCCCGCAACATTCATTCATGATGGTAAGTATTTCTAAAAGGATAATTATGACAGGACCAGGTTTGCCACTTGCCTACAGTGTTGAGATCGTTGGCCTTCAGCATACAGAAAGAAGCAAATCTGGGAGTGATAATGCTATATACATAATAGAGGTATTTATAAATAACAAATTTTTAATCTGTTTTATTAAACAGATATAAAATTGTTATATATTTGTGCTGTTTAGTTGCTTAAGCCATTGACTGACAATTTTTAAAGTATGAAGTTTGTTATTTTATTTATAATATAGTTAAAAGACACAGGTATCTTATAAACCAAGAAATGGGCTAATATATGATCTTTAAATCTGTAAAGCTAATACAATGAATGATACAATTGAATTTTCAAGAACATTTTCTGTGGAACGAATGAAATGCTTGAATAATTAAACATTTTTACAGTACAAGACCTTGAAAAACTTGAGTCTGTGGTGAAGAATCAAGACCATTGCTATTCTTTTCTATTGTTAAAATACTTAGCACAGGTGTGTGTAAATTTTATACCCTGTGAGTACTCATTACCTGTGTAATTCTGTAGCCTGCAATATAAGAATGGTTGTTGCATTTTTAAATGGAAGTAGGAAAACCAAAGGAAAAATAATTCCTGACAAGCAAAAAGTAAATTCACATTTGCTCCTGTACAGCCATATTCTTTGGTTTCTGTGTTGCCTATGACTGTTGTGCACTGCCGGTGCAGGTTGCGTAGTTGTGACAGAATCATGTGGTCCTCACAGCCTGAAATACTTGCTGTCTGGGCTTTATGTACAAAATTTGCACCTTGTACTTACACCACATAGTAAATAGAAAGCATCAAATGTCAGTTTGGTGAAAAACTGCGCTTCTGTTTGCCTCTCTTCTGGCCTATAGAAAGAAATTAGGCCCCACCACATCCAGGAGAGGGAGCGGCAGGAGACCCGTTGTGTGCCTTTCTGAAGAAAAGCATTAGGAAGTGTTGACAGTGTGACGTTATCACAGGATTGTTTCCCTATGTGCTGATTCCTTTGTTTGAATGATTATAGCATGTGACAGACAGATTCCAGACAAACTGGATAAAAACTGTGGCTCTCAGTTATGATAAGAAATGATGCAAGATTCTGTATATTAGCAAAGTTGGCTTGAATAAGATGCTGTGTCTAAAAGAAAAATAAAGATCTAGTCCATTTAGTAAGCAGACATTTGTTAAGGTTTTGGCCAGTTACAGAGCTTTATGTTAGGTGCTATAGGACATGAAAAAAATATAGTTCCATACATACTTAAATCAAGGCATAATCTATTTGAAGCTAAATTCAACATAAACATAGTAACCACTATTTATTGAGCACTCACTATGTGCTGGGCCCTGTGCTGAGCATTAACACATTATCTCTCTTAAACCTCAGACTACCCTGTGAGATAGCTGTTGCAGACCAGGAAACAAGCACTTTGACCAAGGCTACCTGCTAGTAAGTGATAGATCTACATCCTGTCCTAGTCTCTCTGACTCCAAAGCTTATTCTCCTAGTAAATACATTAATTATATAAAGTTAAATACCATTACTGAATCTAAATTCTGACTTAGAATGGTAAGAAATTTCATAGAGGAGTGCATGATTGGTGTGAAATGTGTAAAAGGGAAAGTGCTATGAGTTTGGAGAACTTCGTACTTGCTAGTCACAATGCATCAGATTGAGAACACATCACTTCTCACAGGATTTGGTACTAATTAGGTAATGAGATACTTTATCAGTCCATTTATTATCATATGTTTGTAATACACCTCTTGAGTGCCTAGGAACAAAACAAGATTGGTGTATACCTTGTGAATGCTTTATAGTATAAAGTAGTTAGGGAGATGAGGCTAAATGAGTGTATAGTGATTCCAGTGTTCATGTGTGTTTATAAGTCTTGTTTGTAGTGAAAGTCAGTTTTGCCATGATTGTTATACTCAGATATGATTAAGATATGACTATACTTGAAATAGATTATTATGAATGTCTTAAAATATCTATCTCATATTAAAGTTTATTTGAACTCTTTCTTGCCTTTCTACTTCCAGAATATTAAAACCATTTCACAGATTTTTGGCCTGTACAATGAGGAAGCTCCATATCTATCATGCCTTTTTTTGTATCAGTTTTAAATTTTTTTTGAGTACTGTCTAGATGTGTTTGGGTTGTAAATTATTGTTCTAAAGAGGAAATATCCCAAGTTAATGATGTCATATAGCAATAGTATTTTAATACTATTTATAATAGTATTTTATTTATTTTATTCTATGAACAGCCTCCTTATGGAATAGATTTAAACTTGAGGCAACAGTTTGAGATCCTTGAATCTTCTTTTAATAGTTGCTCCTTTGTCAAATTGTCATGTCTGTCACTATGATAGAGGCTACATAAAAGCAGCATCTGGAATATTATAGGTATTAAACTTATATTTATTGAATCAATTGTATATGTCTGAACCTAAAAATTTAGCCAGCTACCTTAGAGGATAATAAACACTGTGAAGTATGTGACTGTGAATATAGAAAGACAGACTAAGCCAGGGCCATAATGTTAGAGTTCCTGGGACTGCACTACAGGAGATGGCAAACAAGAGAGATGTTTATAATTCTGCCCTTTGAATTGTAATATAATGGTTTCATTTACCTGTTAAAAGAATATCAGTAGCTCAGTAACTTCTAATTGAACTTAATGAAAAATTAATTTAACCCACTTGCTACGTGACTCGCTTCCCCATATGATCCTGATTTATTCCATTTTACCTGAGCAATTATACTCATAATCTTATTGGCTGATCATAGTTCTGTCCCACCTCATGCCCACCTTGTGATTTCCCATTTTCCCCAATTTAGACCCTCCTCACCTTGTGGTTTTGGTCTAATAAAATCCCTAGAAAAGGTAGAGTCTTTGACAGTCCACTTAGGACCCCTTCTGTCTCTTTCTGGGACAGAAACTTTCTTTCTCTCAGTAAATATATTCTGCTCTTTAAAAAATATTAACTTAAAAACTGCAGAGAAGAAAATATAGATGTCTTAATCTATATTTATATTTGTGTTATGCAATGTAAATAATATTTATAATTTTAGTTTTAGAGAAAAGTTGAGTTGAAAGCCCCCACTTTTCCCCATAATACAGAAAAGATCAGAAGTTTCTTTGAATGTGTCATCTTTTAATTAATTAATTAATTAATTTTGTGCCGGGGATTGAACTCACAACCTTGCACTTGCCAGGCAAGTGCTTACACTACTGAGCTAAATCCCCAGTTTTTTATTTATTTAGTACTGGGGATTGAACTCATGACCTCGCGCTTGCCAGGCAAGCACTTACATGAATGTGTCTTCTGAACATGGACTACAAGTGACTTTTTCAGCTATTAAGGAAATTAGAGGGCTGGGTGTCATGCTGATAATACTAGTAATCCCAGCTACTTGAGAAGCTGATACAGGAAGATTACAAGTTTCAAATCGGCCTGGGAATTTAGTAAGACTTGGTCTTAAAATGAAAAGGGGGTGGAGGTGTAGCAGAGGGGTAGGACACTTGCCTGGCATGTACAAGGCCCTGGGTTCAGTTCCCAGTCCTAACTAAAAGGAAAAGGAAGGTAAGAGACTACTGGAATAGAATAAAATATCACTTAAAGAAAGTTAAAAGCAAAAATGAAATATAGAAGCTCAAGAATGGGCCTGCCGTAAGAATCCACCTCTGTGTTCTCTTCCTCTAAAACCACATGATAATACTCTAGCTCCCAGGCCAGCACAGGAAAGGCCAGATGTTGACTGAATTCAGTTCTCTGGCTGAGAGGAAATCTCAAACATTGTTCTGCTGACCTGACACCATGAGTTTGAGAAATTTGGTGTGAATATGCAAGTGGAATATCAACAGAAGAGCAAGAGAGAAGGAAGTACTTTGTAAAATGTTTATTGAATCGCCAGAATATATCTTGATCAGTGGTCTAGGAAAAGCTGAAGAGCTTTTTCTCTTTTAGAAAAAGAACTTTTGATTTAAACAAAAAACAAGAGTCTGCTATGCCTTTTAGTAAGGTGCTAGAGCAAAGTACAGAAAGTCTTTGGAATTCTGGCAGAGATATTACATAACTGTCTTTGAGAAAGCCTGCAGTTCTCCAGAACAGATGGATGAAGCTTGTAACCTGAGGGCAGGAGAGTCTGAGTTCCCTTCAGCTAGTGTCTGCTGGCAGGGGCTTAATTCTAAAATACAGATCAAAGCATAAGGAAAATTAATTGACAAGTCATTGGAACTCAGTTTTGTGGTTTCTCCATTTATGTTTTCTTCATTGGCTTACATCTTCTTTGACTTTTGTTGTTTATACCCCAAACTAAACCTGAATCATTGACTTGTCATTTTTTCTCTTGAAGGCTCTCTGAAGTATTTTTTTCCCTCTTGTCAGTACACTTGGATCATTATGACCTCTTTTACCTACTAGAATATGTAAATCTTTATTGTCCTAGGATATTATATATAATCTGTGGTTCCTACAGCCCTGATAACTTTATAGAGTTCTTCTCTTTTTTTTCCCCCGTTTTCAAAAGCAGACCTCAGTTTAAGACTAGACAAAAATCTCATCCTTACAGTACAGTGAATAGAAAAAATTTAATACCAGAAGTAAAAATCCGAAAGAGCTCCAACTTTGCCACAGTTTAACTAACCCTGTACCAGTGATTAAATGAAATTGAATAAGACTTTCTAAAATGTCTTCAGATTTTAACATTAATCAACTCGAAAATTAATAGAACCGATACTTTCAGATAGTTTTATCTGCTGCCATTAATGCTGTACAGAAGACTGTAGTAAGAGAAGTGGTTTCCTCATTGACCCTATTTAAGAGCAAACACTACAGCTTCCCTTGCTGGATTCATAGAAGTCTGTGTACTGTTGGAGAACTTTTTTGCTTGTTTTGTTTCCCTAAGTAAGGAGAAATGCTGTAGATGTATACTCAGGAATCAAATATTAGGTGTTCAAGAATCTCCATGATTTATAGCACCATGTGCTTAAGTAGTCTGTGATCATCTTAAATCGCATGATTACTTACTAAAAAATGGTTTTCTGTTTTTAGTATTGCTTCTCTTCCCAGCCTTTGCTGGTTCTATGAATCTTCCCAGCTAAGCTGGTTGTGTATGTTTATTATACTTGAGCTTCTACTTTTGTTATCTTGTAACCCCTCTTTTTCCTTCTCAGTCTGCTCCATTTCTGAAACCAGCCACCTGACTGCATGAAATATGAAATTTCATGTTCATAGTGCTTATCTCCTTAAAAAAAAAAAAAAGTGAGGAGTTAGACCTTAAAATTAAGTGGCCCGTGGTATGACTCATGTGTTGACGCTTCAAAGACAAAGCACTGCATCTATACCCAATAGGTCCAGTCTCTATTATAGATCCTTCCTGATTTCCTTTTACTGCTCCCTGCTTGTCTGCTTAGTTTTTCTTACTTTAACTAGACTTTCTGGGACTGATAATTTATCTACTCAAATCTTGGAAGACTGCCTGTGCTGACTTTCAGTGTTCAATTCTGGGTCCTTATTCTTTCTGGCCAGTTCTCTTACTGCTCATAGTTCATTAGAACTTTTTCTGGAAACATTTTACACAAGTCCATTTGGAATTAAATTGTATTTGCCTGGCTTATGCATATTGGCATAAATAATTGATGTTAAGGGAATGACCACTTTGCTGTCCATCTTTGGACCTCAAGCCACCCCTCTGAATTGTCTGAGTTCACTGACACCACCAGGAATTGACCTAGGTTCACTTTCTGTTTTGCTTGACCTGATTTGAATGTAGACCCAAGTCCAAGCTAAAGTTTTTCTAGCACTTAGAGAATGCTTCATGCTTGGGCATAGTAGAAGAATAGTTGTGTCTGGGTTTTAGAAAACTATCTCTGCCTTGAGGGAAAAATAGTTTATGTCCTGATCATAACTAAGTTATGGTTCTAGTAGAGTCCTTGGAGGGCAGGGCAATTCCCTTGTATCTGAATGCCATTTTCAAATTACTGACATGTTCATGTATTATCTGGGTTCTGTTTTTTTCCCCATGACCTGTAGGCTGATTCCTCCCCTCCCTGTAGGCCATCGGGGTCGCTTGTCTTGGAAATGGGGGGCCGAGATCCTACTGATAGATCTTTGTCTATTCCTGCAAGAGCTGCAGTGCCAGAGATACAACGGTTAGCAAAAACATGTAGTCAAGAAGACTGAAGATACCAACACAATACCTAATCCACTCAACTGAAACTTGATCAGTTGAGGATGTGTAGTGATTTAGTTCTGTAATTAAGTTAATTTTATAGCCCAGGCCCCTGGAAGAACAGAAAAAAAAATGGCTCCCTGTACTCTGAGGGTTCAGTCAATCAGTATCCTTTCTAGTCAGGCACAGTGTCTGTGTAACAGAGGGCACTCTGTCTCTCTGTCAGTGTCTGTCTCTGTGTCTGCCCACCCCCCTCTTTTAGTAGCATATCCAACCAGTTGTGCCAGTGTGTATCTGCTGTGACTGAGGAATCTTGAAATAAGAATCATTAAGGCAGAACAACTTCCAGCTGCACTTGGCATTGCCCACTCATTCTTGCAGGACCTAAGATGCTGCTGCAGGGTACTAGGACTTGGCATCCTGTATCATATCAAGACTTTGGAGCATGGTTCCAGGATCATTAAAGGCACCATAGAGAACATGTATTACAGCTCTTTTAACTTTCCAGCCACGGGTCTGAAAAAGCTGTATGGTACTCTGTTAGAGCATCATGTGTCAAGAGACTACAACAGTAGCCACTGCCACCTCCCTTCCTGCTAAGCAGAAAATTTTTTTTCTCTAAATATCTAGGCCTTTCCCTGTTGTGTAATCACATTTTTATCCTCATTTTGGTCAGTTTATTTATGATAATACCCCTTTTCTCCATATACAATTGATCTAAATGCCCTCAAGGCTGTGAAACTTCGGTGAGATCATATCACTCATTCCTGTGGCCTCTCTGGATACTCTTTTGAATTGGAATCCTAGGTTTCCATTCAAATTTTGTATTTTCACCCTCTTACTGACTGGTAATCTTTTTTTGGTGTTTTGAGGCACGGTCTTGCTGTGTAGTTGAGACTAACCCTGAACTCACTGTGTAGCCCAGGCTGGCCTTGAAATAGCAGTGGTTTTCCTGCCCCAGCCTCCCAAGTGCTGTTATAGGTGTGCACCACCACACTGGACCAGACTGGTAATCTTAATGGAGGAGGTAACTGCATACTCAGATAGTACGCTTTGCAGACCCTAGCAAAGACTAGATGAACTTCTGAACCTCTTGCTGTGGACATTTTGACATTCCCTAGGCTGTTACCCAGGAAAGATCAATTTGTGAGCTCAATACGGTGGCATGGCCTGTAATCTCACCACAGTAAGAGACTGAGGCAGGAGGATCTCAAGTTCGAGCACAGGCTAGGCAGTTTATGACTTAGGAGAACTTGTCTGAAAATAAAATAAGAAGGAGACCAGGGATGAAGCTCAGTACAAAAGCCTTGGGTTCAATCACCAGAACCAAAAAAAAAAAAAAAAGCATAGAAAAAGAGGGAAGGAAGGAAAGTCAACAGGTACACAAAGGGCAGACACCTCCCAGTAGTCCTACTGCTTTATGACATGGAAGAAGTTTACCAGCCACCCAGTACCTACACTCCAAAGAATCAGGTACCGTTCATCCCTAGAAAATATAAAAAGAAAATACAAAACTACACTGTGTTAGTGTTACAGGGGTTGGGCATTAATCTGAGCCTGAATATTCACCGAGGTTATTAATGGCTATTTCTTAATCGATAATAAAACTTCAGTTTTCGGCAACATGATAGTTTTTCCCAGATTGTTTTTTGTTCACCTGCTGGTTACAAAAGATGGGAAATAAACATTGCTCTCTCCTCTCATTTTACTGAAGGTCCAGAGAATCAAGTCAGCTGCTGGTAATGTTCCATTTCACTACTTTATCCACTAGGTTGGTTACCCACATGTTTTATTTCTAGATCAGCACCTTATTCCATCTTCCCAGGCTCTTTATCAGCCTACTAATTTTGGGGAGGGGCCAGAGTCTGCAGTCTAGCCCATAGAATTCTCTGCTCTGTCTTTTGTATAAAATTAGGAATTTTAGGGTTAGTTTCAGGGATTTCTGACCTGTGATTATACTGAGTTGTACTTGATTAAATGTCTGCATAACTGCTACTTTGGTCCTGTCCCTTGGTAGACTTAATTCTTTGGGTAAATGTGACTAGCAGTTGTTAACCAAAAGCCTGTTTCAGGTTTTGTCTGTACCAGGTTTCCTAAGCACCAGAAGCCCATGCTAATAGTGTTAGTTCTTTGAAGAGTAATCATGTGTCCCATCCATCTTCTCCCCACAGCCCCCCACCTTATTCTCTGATAATATAATTGTATCCAGGGGACCACCACACCCAACCGCCTGAGACCGTTACCCTCTTAGATTGTTTCTAATCCTGAAAATGGTTGATTTAGCTAGGTTTTCCTGTTTCAAGAACAAGGACTTGTGCTTGATTAAAGTAACTAGTCAGCCTCTCAATCTTTCATATTTGCTGTCACATGGAAGATTAATTTGGAAAATATTCTGATTCCTAAGAAAAGAGTAATATAGTCCTAACTAATGAAGTGAGAATGGTGCGGAAATGAACATAAGAGATACTGTGAAAGAAATTAGGTGTTAAGAGAAAAGAATTTGAGGCAAAATTAATACAAAATTAGTGCCTGGGTAGCTGGGAGAATGGTAACACCATGAGCAGAGGGAGAAAGACAAAAAGAGAAGAAACAAGCAGGTTTAGCGAGGGTGATGGGAGGATAAACAGTATGAAACAATCAGTCAGAAGTTCCACTGAATATCTGTACAGTGTTGTATTAATTAGATAGTTGAAAATATGGAACTAGAGGAATTCTATGATAAGATTTAAGGCTAGGAATTACCCATACTAAACTGGAATTGAAGTCACAATGTTGTCATACGTAGAGTAGGAGATGGACAAACTCTGGGCCACATATCCATTTAAGAATGAGAAGTAGAGATGGAATGTAGCTGTGAGAGGTCGAAGTGTAAGCACTTTTTGTAAGTAAGAATGGAAATGAGAAATGAAGCAGGTTGACGGACATAACTCAGTAGGGTGGGCAGAGAAAGGTGCAAGAGGAATGAAGAGGTATCCTGTGAGTCGTGATAGAAAGGCTTCTTTCTAACACACACACACACACATACACACACACACACACACACACACACACACAGTGTGTGAACCCAGAGCCTTCACATTGACCTGTATCACTACCTCTTTTTATTTTATTTTTAAGATTCTGAAGCAGAGTAAGTTTCTGAGTTGCCTGGGCTTGAACTTTCCATTGTCCTGCTCAGCTTCCAGAATGCTGGGATTATAGACATGTACCACCACACCCAGTTGGTAGAAGGGCCCTGAGCTTGAAGTGCTGCATAGCAAGGGCGAAGAAAGAAAGCAAGAGAATAGAGACTTTTCATCCGAGGGAGTAGGATGTTGCACTAAGCATCGTGGCACAGTCTTGTAGTAGGTTTGTAGTCTTAGCTACTTGGGAGGGTGCGGCAGGAGGATCACTTCAACACAAAGTTGAGACCAGTCTGGACAGTATACCAAGACCATCTCAAAAAAAGTATGTGTGTTGGGGGGAATATTGAGACAACTTGTGTCCCAGAAAAAGAAAACAAATCTGTGAATTTAAAGTGGGTGCAGCAGAGGGGCCTAGGAGAATTTGAAATGGAAGGTAGACACCACTGAAAATACAGGGATCTCTTTGAGCTGAGAACAAGATTAGTGGATCAACTATAAGATCTGGCTCAGTTGGGATAGTGCACAGAGAATAGGTATGCACCCATGTTGGTGGGAAGTTATAGGAGAGCCAAAAACAGTAGATAGACGGACAAAGGGAGAGGTGACAGTGAAGACAGAATGGTGTACATAAAGGTAAGCCTGGGGGTCAGTCAGTGTAGAGTGGTTCCTTGGTACTTGTTATTAATTGGTTCCAGCAGTTTCAGTAAGTACTCAGAACAATGACTACCAAACAAAATTTTTTGGCTGGAAAGGATGGAGTATTATGAGGCACTTGACCCTGACAAGTTCTCGCTGGCATATAAGTATCAAATGAGAACTGGGACAAAATTTTGACATCAAAATGTTGAGTACCAAATTTGACAAATTTCATAGCAGTCAAGTACCAGAGTATGACTGTACATATTCTTGGCCACTTTGGAAAGTGTAAGACATTAATGAAAATTATCATTCCTAACCTACAGCTTAGTGTGGTTCCCAGTTCTTAATAGTATTCTTTTTTCTGGTCACTGTCCATTTCAACTATATTATCTGCACTCTTCCTGTTTGTCTTTGAACATCCTGAGATTTTTTTCCCCTCTCCTGAAGTCTGGCTTCTGAGTCCTTTCATTTTGCTCTAAATCAGTGATCTTCAGCCTTCGCTACATACTGGATGTTTTAAAAATACAAGTGCATGGACACTAACGAGTGTGGTAGACATAACGACTTTTAAAGTTCTCTAGGGGATTGTTCAGTGTGATCAGGGTTAAGATCCTTTGGACTAGATATTCTCCCAATAGAAAGTAATGGGTCTCATTAGTCAGTTGCCCATTTTAGGGACACCTGACAAGCATACACTAGTTCTCTAGCCAAATCAGTATTACAAGTGTGGCAAAGCATATAAACTCTGGAGTTACATGCCTGGGGCCTGCCCTGTGGTTTCACTAAAATTCTGTGTTATCTATAATGCTCAATTTCCTAAGCGGTCAACTGGAATGATTTTAATAGTACTTATGAAAGAATAAATTAAATCAGATAATGCAGTATGCTTAGCACAATGCCTGGCACATCAAACTCAACAAAAACTCATTGTCTCTGTTAATATTTTTGTGATTACAGTAGTACTTTAATAGGAAAGCTGTTTTTCCATAGGCTTTCACAGGTTAAACTTAAACTTCCTCTGCGCACATTTGTTTTAAATCTGTACATTGCTTTAGGCAGGAAAACTGCAAGTTGTCTTATTTTTAAGTTAAAAAAATAAAATGTTATGATTGTTGTGATCACCTGTGGCATGTACTAGTAAAAGATGCTACAGTGAAAGATGGTTACCTTTATAAATATTTAACTTCATTTCAGTCCTATTAATAGTAAAGTAGCCACAGAATGACTGTCACAGTTTCATTTCATCAGGACTAAGTGTGGACTGATTTTTCTAGAATTTCACTCTGGCAAGGACCTAATAGGGGTTTGGTTACACCTTCCCCTGACCCCAAGATTGTTTATGCAACAACTCTGCAATGTTTATGCCATATAATATTTGTTCTAAGTGTCTTTAAAAATAAACATAATCTACCCCATACCACCTGTCAGCCTGGCTGTCCTTAGTGGGCTATTCTTACCTTTCTGATGAGTTGCCTGCCTTACTACAAAATGATTGTCCCAGACGTGAAAGCTTGCCAAAAGCAGTGTTAAACATTTAATGGGCATTAACAGACTACATTTACAAGCAATAAAGTTTATCACCTTTGTGTTGTTATTTATGCAGCATTAACCTTTTTCTCCAGATCATTGAGACTGAAAATATGATGGACCGAATTGTGACTGGCTTGTCTGAGTCTAGTGTCAAGGTGCGCTTAGCTGCCGTCAGGTATGAGCTTTAAATGGTCTGAATAAACATCCTGTGCTGTGTGCTTAACCTGTTTCCTTTCCAGTCCTTCATTGAATAAGTGCAGAATATGAATGTTAATGCAAAGTATGTTCAGGTGAATTCAAACAGTGTATAGCATTGTCTCACAGAGAACCTGGCCTCCAAAGCCCAGGAGATGTCATCATGTAATTGACTTGCTGTCTACTCTTAGATATACTTGGAGTATACGTTAGTAATAATGAAAAGCCAAGCAGTTTATTTGAAAAATAAGTTTGGGATTCTTGGAAGACTAATTTCAATTATTCTTTGTAGATGTTTGCACAGTTTATCCAGATCTGTGCAGCAACTACGAACCAGTTTCCAGGATCATGCTGTGTGGAAACCTTTAATGAAGGTAAGAAGGTCAGGTCATCTTGCCACAGAGCCTTTGTGAGCTGAGCTAGCCAACAACACTCCCCGAGTCTAGGAATATGTCTGATTTTTGTATGCAACATTTTTTTTTTAATTTTAAAAGAGAAAAGAATAAAAATGATACAGAATTTCAAAACAAAATAATGTTAACAGTGGTTAATATATTACATATTATTATCTTCAAAGTAGTTGCTCAGGTTACAAGATATAGGCATGAAAAACTGACCAAACAGTGAAAGCACAAACCATTCTTTTTGATGAACTAGTAGAGATTGGTAATACAATTTTATATACATATTTTTATATATATTTATATATATGTATATATATGTATATATATGTATATATATGTATATATATGTATATATATGTATACATATATATACATATATATACATATATATATAAAATCTTTTCCCTTTGTTTTTTTCTCCTTTCCCCCATCGCAGTTATTCTTTCCTGTTGAGCAGTTTCTTCCTTTTTCACTTTCACAGTATTTATTGTACATTTTGGATTTTATTTACGCTTTCCATTTTTTATACTAGGAAGACAATATGATGTTTATACATGAGAGTCTGATTTATTTCACTTATGAGTATGGTGTTTGATCTGCTTCCATTCATTGGCACTCCTCCCTGAGTTTCACTCCTTTGGACATATGTTACCCTTCTGAATATTCCTTCTTCCCTATTAGCCTTTTGTGTCCTGAAGCTCATTAAGAGTGTCCAAACTCAGAAAGATCATTCATTCACAACCCTTTCTGCAGCAGCATCATTAACGCCTTTCCACAGTTAGAAGGCATTTGTTCAAGGAATATGCCAGTTCTCACCCACAAAGGTCCATTTCAGACCCACAGTACTTTTGTACATCAGAACCAGATTTGGCATTCCTGCATTTTTGAGATGATTTTATTTGTTTGTTTTTATGTATGTATTGATTTATTTATTTGGTATTGGAAATGCCAGACAGGTGCTGTGTCACTGAGCTGTATCCCCAGTCCAATTCCTGCATTTTTGAAGGCTCTTCTCAGTTAAATGATGTGCTCTTGTATTGTTCACATACTTATAATCTTGTTCTCAGATTATACCTTTTTCATAGGTATTTATTGATTTATTGATTTATTGATTACCCATTTAAGGTTTTTAAAAATTGCTCTTCTGCTTCCTAAAATAAATCCCTTTGCAACCAGTCATTTTCTGAGATTGCTTAACTCAAAACCCCTTATCATACAAATCAGAAATAGAGCAACATACGTTTTCTAATTCTCCCACAGAAAGGTTTGATGAAAAATTTAGAATTTTATGCACTTGGGTACATGTGCATATAATTACTTTCAAACTATGACTTTGTGGCACATTTAAAGTATAGTATTAAAAGTTCAGAAATAAACCAATGATTTGTTTCAGATTCTTTTAGGCTTCTCATAGTTCAGTGGTTATTTATGTATCTGCTTGTTTTTCTCTTTTGTATTTCCGTATTTTAAACTTGGTTAGCAAGCCACAAGTGAGCAGCCATTCAATTTTAATTAAAATCTTGTGGGAGTTTGTTGTTGTTGTTACTATTGTGATGGAATTTTGTTTGGTTGGTGTTAGATGTCACCTTCTGAATCCCATGTTATATTTTACATGTATCTCTCCATCTCTCCATATGAGAAATCAAGTGAAGGGGGGGGTGCACACCTGTGTGTGTGTGTATGTGTGTGTTTGGTACTGGGTATGGGACCCAGGCCTTGTACTTGCTCGGCTGCTAAGCTACAGCCCCAGTGTTTTTTCAGTTTTTGAGACAGATCTTGCTGAGTTGCCCAGCTTTCCTTGTTTTTGTTTTTATTTGGTATTCAATGATCTGTCTCACTTCCATGATTCTAAACCTTAATGGCATCCTTTTTTTTTTTTAATTCCATAGGTTTTACAAAATGCACCAGATGAAATCCTAGTAGTAGCATCATCCATGTTATGTAATTTGCTTCTTGAATTTTCTCCAAGCAAAGAGGTTAGTATTGATTTTTCTCTTACTAGGTGTTGCTCAGTTAGAGCTTAGTCCAGTCCAATTAGAGCTTAATCAGATAACTTTTTATAGGAGTTAAATATTGAAATTTATGATTGGGGTTCAAAAACTACCTTTGAATTATT
Source organism: Dolichotis patagonum (assembly GCA_004027295.1). Lineage (NCBI taxonomy): Eukaryota > Metazoa > Chordata > Mammalia > Rodentia > Caviidae > Dolichotis > Dolichotis patagonum. The sequence continues at coordinate 113,211 of PVJX010003056.1, forward strand.
TGATTTAGGTGGAGGGGCAAATAATTCATTTTAAATTCGGTTATTTTCCTTTTTTTTTTTTTAACCTAGCATATTCAGCTTCATCATTGTGACACATGCCTGTAATCCTAGCTACTCTAGTTTCTGAACAGGAAGATCACCTGAGCTAAGAGTTTGAGACCAGCCTGGGCAACATAGAGTGATCCTGTCTCAAAAATAACAAATAAGTTGCATAAATTAAATAAGTAACAGCTTATAGTCAGTCTAAACTACTTGAAATTATAAATATCAGAAAAAAATTACACAATAATCAACTTTGTTCAAACTACAGTATATTTGCTAAAAAGATTTAATTTTATAAGTCAGGATTATGAGTCATTTCAAAGAGATAACTGCTGGCACCAGAAAATAATCTTTTAGTGTTGGTTGTCGGAGGAAGGATTGAATGAGGGGATTTTTTTTTTCTCTTCTGTATTTTTAAAATTATTTGACCTTGTGTTTTTTCAATGGACAAAAACCAAAATTAACAAAAGAAGAGGGAAACCTTATAAAGTTAGTTTTACTATGTTATTATATCTCTAGTTTGGGCCTGGGATAGCATATACTTACCAGTATGCATGAGGTCCTGGATTCAATCCCAGAAACAGGGGTACAGTTGAGAATCTTACCTGCCCAATTATGAACTTGTTTTGGGGCACTTACTGGTTTTGTTTTGGTAGAATTTATTTTCTGTGTTACACTTGCAGACTTTGATTGAAATCAGGAAGGCAATATTGATAACATAATGATTCAGAGATAGTTACTGAAAATTCTTAGAACAAAAGGGAAAAAACTGGCAATTATTCTAAAAAAAAGAGGCAGGATATGGTAGATTTTCTAATCTGTTCTCCTGCAGCTCGTAATAGTGTCTTAACCTGATTAGAATCTGTTACAACCAATACAACACCATTTATCATCTAGAAAGAATTCTTAGATTGCCTAGATATACCTTCAGCGTATTTAAGGTCTAGTTATGAAATAAAGTGGATGAGTTCAGGCAAAGGATTATTAAAATGATTGATTTCTTAATATTAAAAGTAAACCAAACCAAGGCACAATGGTGGATAATCCCAGCTACTGTAGTGGCTAAAGCAGGAGGATAGCAAGTTCAGGCCAGCCTGAGCAATTTAGTAAAGGCCAGTCTCAAAAAGGGAGGAAGTGGGTTGTAAGGGAGAAGGACAGAGCTTAGTGGCAGAGAACTTGCCTACTATCACCTAAATAAATAAATGAAAATCGAAATTCTGATCTGGAAGGGTGGAAAACGCTATAAGAGCATTGTTGGGCCAGTTGACAGAATTGGAATAGGGATAATGGATTGAAAAAGGTATTGTTTGATTTTAATATCAACTTGTGTGAAGTTGATAGTTAAAATGTGACTAAGAGAACATCCTTGTTCTTAAGAAATACACATTAAGGTAAAAGGCATAATTTACACACTGTTTTCAAATGGTGGAATAAATAAATAATGTGGATATAGGTGTATAGAATGAGACCAGTGCTTAGCCATTATGACAAAATATTAAAAATATGACTATGTGCAAGTAGAGGAATATTATTACCCCCAAAAAGTATCACTTTGAGAGGCACTGCCTTTTTCTAGTTATATAGACCTGTATTTCTTAAAAGTGTTTCTAAAATTCACTTGATAGGTGGCCTTTGAACATTCATTGATGATGGAAAATCTTAATCCTCTAAGGTTAGAATTTCCTAGATATTGCCAAAAACCCACTCTCATAGTATCCCAAGTATCATAATAAGTGGTCAAGGTAGCACATGATATTTTAGATGTGACATGTGGCATGACCACAAAAGTACAAGTCTGTTTTGCTTATGTAATGGATAAGTAGTAGTCCTGAAAGCACTCCTCAGAGATGAAATCTGCAACATGTCTGGAATGAAACTGACAATTTGGAAGGAGGATGATATGGTTATCTAAGTATATTATATTTCTCCACTTAAACCAGTCACGTTGCTTCCTTGTCACATTTTATAAGCAACATCCAAGACATGTACATAAATAAAAGTCAGAGTCTCAGGACAGTGAAAATGAGAGTAGAAAACTAGATTCTAAGAGCATGGGTGAAATGTTCTGATAACTAGGGTATTCCTAGATTCTTTCAGAACTATAAGAACAAGGAAAAGAGCTTTTTGAGGTTTTTTGTGGAAAAAGATTATTCTTGCCCTACTCAAAGTGACT